>JAKOGI010000601.1:57500-255000 GCA_029747015.1 Carnegiea gigantea | reverse complement strand
ATCAAAATAGTACAAAACTCCCCTAAACCCCAAAAGAAAAGACAAATTATACAAAAAAGAGAAAAAAGTGAAAAATCTACACAAAAATGAAAAATTTTCACAAATAAGAATAAGAGGGGAGATGACGACCCCACCCCCATACCTAAATCTCACAATGTCCTCATTGAGAGCTGAGAGTCATCAGCAACCACAAAAACACACAAAAATAAAGAAAACAAAATCAAACACAAGACACATAAAACACAATAAACACACACAACAACACTAAACCTGCACAATATATAAACAGGCTAGTACACTCTCCCAAAAACACTCACTAAAATCAAAAACAAGACCACACATATATACAAAACTAACTACCAAAAACAAGGACATACCAAGCCATCAACACCACCAATCACAACACACAAATATCCATAAAAACGAAAAAACGGTGATCATAGCCATCATTGGCTCAACAACATCCCAAATGTCAACTCAAGATGATCACCAACAAAAACACAATCCTAGTATCCACAACTAAACAAAAAGGAAAAAAAAATAAAAAGAAGGGAGAAGAGTTAGAACGAGTATATCAGGTCAGGTCGGGTACTGATTGTACCCGAACTACGCCTCCCTAGGATGGTGCTGTAGATGCCTGAGGAGCATCTGCCACTCCTCATCATTGCTCAGGACTTGCGGCATCAACTCGGATGCCGTCAAGGCTCTTAGGAGCTTATCATGTGCCTACACATGCATCTCGAAGCGATGTGAGTATGAGAACAAGTATAAGAAAGAAGCAAATGTAGGTAATGTCCTCGTACTCATATCATATGCCAAGGAAAAATCAAACGTATGATCAATGAAAGTACACAACAGGATCTTCCTAGGTACGTCCTCTAGGTATGCACAAGACGGATCTAAGGAGGGATTAGACCCTCGAATATCACCTAGGGACTCTGGAAATGCAGGCAGTGGAGGGGTGGTGGCGGAAAGGTATGGGGATGAAATTGGGACTAATGTAGGCGACTCGGTGTAAATGGGGTCAATATGGTTAATGCTAGGAGTGACACTAACCCTCACATCATCATTATAATACTCCTCAAAAGACGGCTCCAACAAGATATTATTGCCCGACCAAACAAGCAAAAAACTAGCATCACCTCGAGAAGACTCACCCATCTCTAACCCCGTGCACTGAGCTAAAGGGAGGGGAGAAAAAAGATAACTCACAACACCATCAGTAGTGTCGTTAGGTGTGCTAGACAAGGATGAAGAGACATAGAGAGGGTCAATCACTTCCTCTAGGCTGGTCAAAGGTGTCTGCGCGATAAAAGCGGGCTCTAGGGGCAGAGAAGACTCATAATCATCACAGAGACTAACCTCAAGCCTAGGACAAGAAGGACTAGGGTCGGTCTCATGCAATACGCCACGCTCCCTCATCGTATCAACAAAACAATTAAGTCGCTCATTCATTGTCTCTATCAAAGCACTAAGGTTCGTATAACAATCATCACAAAAGTCATAATAGGGACAAGAATTCGCATCATGGTCAACCGATTGACAATAAGAGCATTGAAGAGGAGAATAAGCATGCGAATCATGGAAAGTAGGGGAAGGATACTCAAAACAATCACTAGCACACTCGTGATTCCATTGAGACCAAGCCAAAGATTCAAACAAATCCCACAAATCATCGACATCTAAAAGCCACATACCACGATAACACATGGACTCAAGGGTGGCTCGGGTCTCATGTGTTATTCCCTCAAGCACAACATCGCATATTTCCCATTTTTCATATGTGAAATGAACATAGTGAGCACGATAGTCATTAAACCGAGACAAGTATTGCCAAAATGGTTCATGTTCAAATTGAGGAAAATGGAAAATAGCCATTTTGATTTTTTTTTTTCAATTTTTTTTTTGGGGTTTTCTAAAGGCCTAGTCTCGAATGCTCAAGTGGGCTCCGATATTGAAAAGCGCCAACTCCCCAGCAACGGCGCCAAAAACTTGTTAGAGGAAAAAGTTTTAATATTTATAAACCCCAAGTGCAAGGTGTATCGTTGAGTACTTGGGGTGTCGTCCACAAAGAATTGTGTTTCCAACTATCAGAGTTCACTAGAGTGTATCAATCTAGGCGAGATCAAAGGCGAAGGAGGAAAAACTAAACTACGCTAATAAATATAGAAAAAGTGACTTGGAGTTGTGATTTGATCAGTGGACGAACCAACTAATCAAGACGAGTCCTAACCTACCCAAACTACATCACGAACTAGAGATGATCCGTTGCACCATCAAAGACCACCCAAGCCCTCTCTTAAGGGTCATGAGCTAATCTAATAAGCCTAACCACCTATTTTCATGGGGTTAGTCCAATTAGACTACAAAACTAGCAACTTCGAACCTAACTCGATTCGAATACTATTTTCATGTCTCGAACTCGGTTGTTCCCTCTCCCACACTAGCTAATTGACCTCACCTCTCAGCATAAATCAATCGCCCAAAAATATGGATGAAAGCTCTCTCAAGCATTTCATCGAGCACTTGGCGGGCGTGAGGAAAACCTCTAGGTTCTAGGCATAGATTGGGTATGGTTAGGCCAAATACAAGACTAATTAGCCATCAAGAGGCTAATCACAATCCAAGCCAACACAAATTCTAACAACTAATCATTAACAAAATACAAAAACCTAAACCTAAACCTAAACTAACGAAGAACATAATAAACATGAACTGAAGGAAAGAGAATGAAATCTAACAACCAAATAAAACATGAATTAACAATCAAAACTAAACACTTAAACTAATACAATCTAAACTAATAAGATTAAGCAAGAACAAAATTGAATAATAAGAGAGAGCGAAGAAGACTTATGCTTGAATTGGATGAACGAACTTGGAATCCACAAGCTTGAATCTCAAATCAATACCACTAAAATCCTAATCTAATCCCTTCAAAGGGGTTTTTATTGGCTAAAAACCTAAACTAAACTACCCTAAGGAAAAGGAAGAAGAAGCCCCCGAAAACCACGAAGGAAGTATGTTTAAATAGGACTCGGCGAGAACGAAACAGTGCACGTGAACAGGAAGAGGCACGATCGTGCCTATGTGGCATGGCCCCACCGTGCCATGTGGCACGGCTGTGCCACGTGGCACGGGGTGGGCGTGCCATATTGCTGGCCGGTTTTGCCCAGCTGGCTCCGTTTTCCGTCTTTTCGCATGTTTTGATCCTTTTTCGTTCCTTTCTGCGGTATTTGCTTTGTTCAACTTATTACCTACAAGAATAAACAAAACAAGTAAAAATCTCAAAGAATACAGAATAAAACAAGAAAAACTCTAAAGATTACGTTATTATACGAGCTAAGATAAGGCGAAAAAGGCATGTAAAATGCGACAAATTATCGCCTAACACGCACACATATATATATTTATGTGTGTGCATAAATATATGTGTGTGTGTGTGTGTGTGTGTGTGTGTGTGTGTGTGTGTGTGTATGTATGTATGTATGTTGTGTGTGTGTGTGTGTGTGTGTGTGTGTGTGTGTGTGTGTGTGTGTGTTGTGTGTGTATGTGTGTGTGTGTGTGTGTGTGTGTGTGTGTGTGTGTGTGTATGTATATATATGTACATATTCTATGTGAATTGCAACTTTTTCACACTTTTGTAAATAGGCTAGTTTATTTATTGTATTTATAAGTTCTCATTGATTTAATAGCTAGCATGATTAAATCTTATTTCGAGACCATTTTATCATCTCAAGCTGCTGGCACATAAATATTTTAAATGTTGCATTGAAATGCGTTGCTCAAATTTGTTAGACTGAAATTAACTAAATTAATTAACATGGATTAGGTTCAGGCTATTACAGTAATTGTAACAAGCATGCACACTATATGGTCAGTTGTGTATGGTAAGTAGTAGAGCATTATGTTATCAGAATCATTTGTTGCTATTGATGATGTATTTGGTAACATATTTTTTAAATCTATTAGTTTTAGCAAAATCTAAGGTTTGGCTACTCTACATAAATCATTAATCATTGGAAGTGGATTAGATAACTACATGTGATGAACATGCGCACAAAAATAAGAGGAAAGTAATAAAATAAATTTCAAGGTTCATATTTTTCATACGTCAGACTCATTAGCGACGGTTACATCTTGATTACTATTTCGGTCTTCATTGGTTGGTTCAATTATGATAGAAGTTTATGCAATATCTAGTCCATCCTATGGTAAGTTAATTGTTGTTATTAGTTTTAGTGTAAAAAATTGAAGGGTGGGTTGAACAAGTTGGATGTCTAAAAGTTTTTACCTTCCTTTTTTTTGCTTTGGGTTCTCGGCATTCTGGGCATCAGTGACCTCAACCATAACAAACTTTTCATCAGCATTCTTGTCAAAAGCTTCAGTTTAAACTATTGTATCATGTGGTCGTGTATTACTATCAGTTTAGTTTTGATAAAAGTAAACTGCAATTGAGTGTTGAGAATGTGAATCAACTTAACATTTATGCAATTAATGAGCCACCATTACCTCCTCCCTTTCCGCACTTGAGCCTTTAACATTTTTTCTTGAGTTGGCCCACCAATAATCATATTCTCTTCAACATTTTTTATCAGAAGTAAAGTACCCTATGATGTAATAATAATATTCTTATTATTATTATCAATTCCAATATAGGTAAAATCAAATGTGCATTGCCATATTCAAAAAGTGGAATAATTGAGATATTTTTTTTTAAAAAAATACACATATCTCCAAGCTCAAGAGCTAACTAGTGCTCATAAATTTCGATAACTATATGCTTGTGTCTTCAACTTCATGCATGATGGCCTCTACTCATCAAACATCTTCCTTCCACTAGAAATAATGCTCATTTTTTTGGGATTTTAGTTACTATAAATCTCATAAGATTGTTGAATGTATTGGTTTGTTTGGGAGGTTTTGTTTAATTGAGAATTAAACTAGAAGTTTTAGACTCACAAAAAAGAGTGTCAGTGTTTTATATAGTGCAACCACAAAATTTAGAAGAAAATATTTGATTATATAGAACCAGGTCACGTCAGCTATAGTCTTAATAATCAACATTCAATGATAAGCCATAAGTATAATTACATAGTTTTAAACAATTTTATGTAAACTAATTTACTATTATATTATTATGGTAAATTTTTCAAACTTTAATCATCTCATTTATTAAATCTGGTAAAATTTAACTTGCTACTACTATAGTTTAGGGGATAGGCTATGCATATTGGTTATATGTTCTGTCATGCTCCGAACTCTGATTCTCACAATCATTTGTTCTTTTAATTCCCAGAAACAATGTAGTTAGGAGAAGGGAACTGACTTGGTCCAGATAATTTATTAAATGTTGCAATTTTAATAAAGAGGTGAAGTGGTATGCTCAAGTCTTAACGCTATGAAGGTAAGCCTAGTTCATGCAAGTGCAAGAAGATGTTGCTGTTAATTGTTGTTTATGAAATATTGCATGATAGAAATGTAAGAAGGGATTAAAACATTGCTTGTAGTTGTGAAAAAATTGTAAGGCATATTGAGTAGGAAAGCTTTGTGTTGAGTTGAGTGATCTCATCTTGTAAGGTAAATGTATAGTTTTAATCCCTTATGCACTTCTTTTGAGAAAGTATCTGTAATAATTATTTATCTTTTCCAAAAAAAAATTCTGGGAAAAAGATAACATGTTAGAATGGTAGATGCATGTGTTTCAGACACAAGGAATCACAACTATATATGTAAGGAAAAAGGATAACCCTTGTACCATCCTGCTCTTGAATAAAGTAGGCAATGCCTTTAGGTCTAGCTTGTCCATCATTTAAATAATCATCCAAACTCAACGTCCGTAGATTTTAATTATTACCTTAGATCTTAAGTCCAACAAAGACACAGTACTTGGTGTTCTTTGCACTTCAAAGGGAGGGCACGCCAGCGTTTGATGTAATTAATGACTGGCTCCTTATCTCATTCCTCAGTGTTGGTCAACTCACTGACGCTGACTATGCAATATGTGTCGTAGAAGCGAATCAAAAAGTTATTTTGCATTTGCCCCCAGCTATTAATGGTTATAGAAGCAAGGTCTATGTTCAATCAAATACGAAGTCTTTAAGAGATCACATGAATTGTTTCACTAACGGGTTGTCCTTTGCCAACATTATTGCAAGTCTCAATGAGGTGCACTTATGCTGGTCTGGGCTCCCTTTGCCCTTAAATTAATGAAATTATGGAGGTTGATATCCATAAGGCATATGCAATGCATGAAGGTTTTTGTCAGGCTTGTTGCAGCGGAGAGTTCTCCTCCTCCTAGATAAGCCTTCACTGCATCATCTATCAAGTTCTTGATTTCCTTGATGGATATCAAAATCAATGATAAGTCTTTCTTTGATTTGGGTTCTTTATCGAATCCTTCCCTATTATTGTACTCTTTATCATAACTTTCGTTATTTGAGCCCTTGTTGGAGGACTTAGATGATTGCTTCTCGAACTTCTTTATCGAGTCACAATTTGTTCATTTTGACACCTAATTCACCGTATTTTTTCTACATTCTCATTAGAGAGTTTGTCTAGCATGGCCTTCATACTAGTAATCTATTCTTCTAGATTAAAAACTCTTATCACCATGACAAGCATGACAATAACATTGGATGACTCAGTTTTACTTTTGAGGAAGAGTAAATCCTTTCGATATTGAGGGATGGTGTTCTTAGGATCTATGTCTTCTTTAAAGGGATGTAATGTTTGTCTATTGTAGAAGAAATAAAAGGTAAAGATGGTCCCATAGAGCGTGCCAAAAATTTGTTAACACAAATTTTGAGTATAATAAATAAGATAAGAAATTGAGAAACAATATAATTTTTGGATTGATATTGTATGTATGGGTACAGTCTTTATATTAATACAATTGAAGTAATCTTTTGATTCGATCTTATTAGATGAATTTTGAGTGCATTTAATCTTGAAAGAGGACCCAAGAGACTTAATCTCAACCAAGAAAAAAAAATTATTTGATCTCCGAGATTGGAGAGTGGATGACAGATGTTTCAGGTCCTTGTTGTTTTCCTTTAGAGAGAGAATGCTTGAGCTCTATTGAGTTGTTAGAATATCGTCCCTTTAAATAAGGCGGTTGGCTCTCTTTTTACAGAGAAGTCAGAGTTAGAGTTTTCCTCCTAATTGTCTTTATTAAAAAAGAAATTATAGTATATTTTCTACATCTTTTGTGACATATGATGCTTTTTTATTAGCCACAATTCATTTCCATTAAATATTTAATTTAATGGAATGATGTAATTACTTTGATAGATGGTAAATTATAATTGGGTGAAATAAAAATATTTGATTTCCACGTGATCAGTCTTGATTGGTCAGAGAAATTTTTTCGCCTATCAATGCCCCCTTCCAGAGCTAGACATGTATATGAACCTTCAGTATTTGAAGCGGTTGGGCCTCAAATACTCGGTAGATGCAAATGATAAGATGTTTGGCATTTTTTTGGGGGGGGGGGGATATGATAACTCAGTGATATGGTACTCATCTAAGTTGAATTCTTTTTATAAAAACTTCTAAGGGAGCCCAACTAAAATTGGCTGGAGGAGAATTAGATAAGCACACTAAAATAAGACTTCAATTAGGTTCCATCCGCACCTTTTAATTTTCCTTTTTTTCCATTTCTTTCCCCTTCACCCCTTTTCCTCTTTTTGGGTTTGAACGCTACACTCGTTGCGTACTGGGACTTTTTTAGCTTCTCTTTTTATTTTTCTTTTTTTTATAATCTCATTTAAAGTTTTTCTGGATTAAAGATCATCAATAAATTGAGATAAATTTGATCATCAATTCTATAGGGATAGAATTTCTGATATTAGAATTTGAATAGGAATACGGAATTTAAATAACCAATTGCTATAAATCCATCTTCATGCACCCTTCAATGCATCAGCCTTACTTTTATCATACTATATTCAATCCCTAGCTTTAGGCAGTGTCTCAAAGGATGGAAAATTTATCCCATGCATCTTTATCTCCTCTCTATTCTTTCATTTAATGCTTTTTTCGGGGAGAAACATTAACCACTACTTGTGCAATTTGCCACCTTTTTTATAGAGCTTTTTTGCTTGCATGACCATGGGTGATTTCAATAGAAGAATCCAATGGTTGATCCAATATTACTAACATCTCATTGCAGTCTAGCTCGACTTTGTCTTTTCCTATGTGCTTAACTATAACACCCCCAACCCCTAGGGTTAGAAGCATTAACAATTTCTTGATTCCTACTTAAATTTTGGCGCGAAATGGACAGAGTTTTACCTAAAAACTGACCATTTTTTAGGCTTAATGCCTTACATTAAATCCTTATAATGAATAGAAGTATAAAAGGATACCGAATAAGCTCAACGGCTACACGCCGGAGTTCATAACTCTATGAGCCACTCGCTCAGAGCATACCAAACAATAGTTAAATAATAAAGAAGGAAATAAAAGATACAACTCAACGGATCATACATCCGGAGTACTGGGGGTTTACATCCTAAAATATAACTAACTTCAGCTAAAAAAACAACTGGGTAATTAGATGGTTGGCTCATATGGCATACAGAGCAATTTTTAAACAATATGTATTGCATGAACTAGAGTACTTTGTTTACATACATTTACAACTCTAGGGGTACATTATATTACATCGTTCAACACTTAAGTCTACTTCTATATATGCATGCATGACACCTTTTCAAGCAAGGAGATCTTCCAACTTGACGCATGTAAATTGACTTCTACTTGTCACGTCGAAAACCTGGGAAAATGGGGAATAGAGATGGGATGACCTACCATATGCTCAGTGAGTATTTCTCAACTCCTTAAAAACCAAAACCATTTGCAAGCAATAATAATAGTAATAAGTAGCAATCACACAACATTTGTATGTTATTATCATATTAGGCAATCATAGTCCCCAAGGAAAATCATCACCTCTGAACTTCATACCCAGCCACTCAAGCTCCTTTCTAGACCCTTAACAGCCAAACTTCCTTAATAGTCAAGCATTCAGACACATAATCAAGTAAGCAACAAGGATAGGGCAAAATGCTTTCAAATACGCATTTTGAAAACGTAACGACTCATGTTGTTTTCAAAGAATAGTTTATAAATCACACAAGCCTCTTCAAAGGATAGTTCACCAATCAAACTAGCCTCTTTAAAGACGAGTTTACAAATCAAGCTAACCTCTTTAAAGAATAGTTTGCACATTAAACTAGCCTCCTCAAGGCTCATATACTCTTTAAAGTTCCTGAAGTACCCACGTTGGTAATGATTCAAATTATTTTCTCATTTATCAGGAAAATATCTTCTCATTTCAGGCATAAGATCTCATAATGTGCTGGCTAGGGGAGATCTACACTCGCCTTGTGCGAGGTTATCACTCACAACTCATGTTATCCCCAGGGTATACGTAATATAACATTTGGCCAAAATGCATCTCAATAGAGTAGCTCTAACCTCGATATTGCCCTCTATAGGGGCAACAGTTTATGCCTTATCTTACGTCCAGTCCCCTCCCAAGGTTTTATCATGCGTCACTCTTCATCAAACATTACCTTTGGGGGAAACAGCTCACGCCTTATTGCATCCAGTCTCTACCCTCAAGGTTTTATCACATGTGATCGAACATTACTCTCGTCAGGATCTTCTAGGGTTCCCACTTCTGAGTCTAACTCCCTAGACCTGACCAATTACCTAGCACTATCTTAGCTATTAAAATCATATTAAACCCTCATATGTTATTAAAAAGAAGTCACTATCACACAGAGTAAGTTTCACCTTCAAGTGAATCACGAGTCATTTCTCTTTAAGAGTTGCTTACTTCATTAAAATCATGCTTGTCTAGCCAAAATAGCCCATAACCCCACTAATGGTTTATGGTTCTTTCATTTTTAACATAAAAAGCTTCTTAAAATCATAATGAGTTTACTCACTCGCAATTCGAAACTTAAAGTAATTGGCCAGCGTCTACCTGAAACTAAGTTTCGTAATAAACACCTTTAGTTGCTCTTTTTCAGTTTGTTTAAATCCTTTGAAAACTCAAATAAGGAGATATAATCAAACCAAAGTCTTAAAACATTTTCGAACTTGCTATTAGTGTGTCTTTTAATTTTCTAGACCTATCGACTATTCAGTTGGGTCATTCACTGAGTAGTTCAACGATTTAGGGTCGTTTTAGGCTACAAACATCTTAACAACCTAACAGGCAACTGGTGAACATTTAGAAACATTCGAAATTACGAAAGCAAGCTTTAAACGATGCTTTTTAAAGATTTCTAAGTTCACAAATCAATCACATAACATCATTTAACAATTTCAAGAGGGAAAGGGTTCACAAGTAGCACATTCCAACACTTCGCAGGAACAGTTTCATCAGAATCTACTTTAATATTCCACATTCCTCGCAATTCACACGATTGCAGTTAATATCAAACCTAGGCTCCCTCCTCACATAATACCAACTACAAGAACCTCGAATCACTCAATAGTTTCACCTCAAGCCATCTAACTATAAAGGTCGGTTCAACATTGCCATAATTCATTGAATAGCTCATAAAAACAACATACACAAGTGTAACATTCATAATGATTACCACAAACAGAATTTAAGCATGACCAATCCAATTTAGCAATGACATTTGAACAGAATTTACCTTGCTCTGCGAATACCTCGAATCACCCGGTTAGCAACCTTAACCTCTAAAACAGAATTTAGGCATAATAAACTGATGCAACAGTAGTGTTATGGCAATATTTTGCTTATTCTACAAATCGCCAAACTGACCGGTTAGTAAAATCACGCATCAACTCAACGTGCAGGAATCTTGAAATCAGCATCATCATTATAATTACCCAATTTCAGTTCTAAATTCTCCAAATACTGATTACTCACTCAGAATTCAAACATGCCCTAACCAAAATCAGTAAAATTCATTGAAATTACTAATAATTTAGGAAGAAGAGAAACCCCACCTCGATTCCCCGCCAGAGACTCGTTCAGAGGTTGCTAGGCTTGGCTTTGAGTGCTGAAAAATCCCTAAATCTTCAACCCTTGCCCACCAACCGCACGAACAGACCCAGCCACACCCAAATCACGCAATTCGAACCCCAGTTTCACCCAAACATTCACTCACTGACTTGAACTTGTGGTGGATGTTCAGTGTCGAGAATCACTCCCAATTTATAGAAGATTTGAAGTAACTAAAAGCTAGATTGCATGGCCACGCTTGGGCACGCGTTCGGTGCTTCGATTCGCCACCCAAACCCACCAAAAACATGGTGGTTCTTCTCTGTTTTCGCTCAGATTTTGTGCCAAGGGTTTGTTAGCTTCTGGGGGAGGTTAAAATATGAGGGATTTGGTGCTAGGTGAGGCCAAAACTTGGTGGAATTTTGATGCTTTGGCCGCGTGTATAGAGGAGAAGGAGGAAGAAGAAGAACTGCACAAACAGAGAGATGAATGGGGGGGTCAGGGGCTTGCGTCTGGGAGGAGGAAGAAAAGGACGCCAGGCGCGTTTTGACGAAAATGCTCCTACACTTTTTTTTTTGATTCCAAGTTTGCTCAATAATTAACACTACTAGTCTAATTTTGTACCTCATATCCTAAATCCGAATCTACAATACGATCCCTTGTCGATTACTCACTTCTGATTGTAATAAGGTTCGATTTAATTACGAAACCAATTCTAAAGTTGGCAATCTAATCGCATTCGGGATTCTACTTGATTTAGTATCCGATAATAATTCTTATTAACACTTTTTAAAATCATCGAAAAGTTTTCGAACTAATAATAATAATAAGAATAATAATATTATTAATGGCGACAATAGTATTCTTTTTATTAAAATTATCGTTCAAGCAAGCACACCAATAATAATTTGACTTATATCATTTATAAAATACAATGTTACAACGTCGTATAGGCAAGACAATAAGTGTAACGTAAAAATAAAGAACGCAGGTATTACATTCTTTCCCCTTAAAAGAATTTTGTCCTCGAAATTTCCAAGTTCAGCTCAGTGGTATCCAAGATGTGCGCACACTTGACACAGTCTACACAAATTGCATTGAAATCCAGATTCTTGTTTTACAATTTATTGAAACCAAAAAAAAGGCTTATGGTATCCAGTCTCCTCCTTACCAATCCTCTTCGAGCGGCTACTTACTCTATTTAGGCGCTGAAGGCTACCGCATAGAAGAGAGGCAAATGAGTTGGTGTGAAAAACCATATTAAGCTTGTTTTAAAAAGGAACATAGACTTTCAATTATCTAGACTCAATCAGCACAGTAAACAACGCCCCTATGTATATGCATCGTTATGAATCGACACCTAAAGGTATGACAATTGGGCTATGACATCTCAAGGTCATATATACGTGGTTTCATTTTAAAACATGAATTCAAGTCACTTTTAGGATCAAAACGGTTAACCTGGAGACTCCTATAATAAATTAGAGTAGGAAGGCAATCACATAAGCATCATATAGCATCACTTTGGTACAATGACATCACATAGAATCAACATCTCAGAATTGTCAAGTCTAGGAGTCATAAGCAAGATGAATTCGTCTGACACATATATAGCAAACAGTTTGTAAGGGGAAAACATATGCAAGCGACATTCCTATGCTTGTACATCAATCCCAACTAACATTTAGGCCTTTCATTCGTGGCAACTTACACAGGGCATGTTAAGGTCGCATGAAGGCGATTTATTTAGCTAGGTTCATTCAAGGGTATGAAGATATCAAATCATTTTATGGTAAAAAATGCAAATAAGTTACTTTGTACTTTTAACAGATATACATATACGACAAGGGGCATGGGGGGCCCATGGAAGGGGTTACAAAAAAAGGCATAAACCCCTTCCATGGGGCCCCCATGCCCCTTGGTCGTACATGTATATCTATCAAAAGTGCAAAGTAACTTATATGCATTTTTTAAAATTAATCAATAAGAAAGCTGCCACATCATACTAAAGTAGCGGGGACATCATATTACATCACATCAACAATGGTGGAATCACATTAGCATCATGTAGGGTTAACAACAGAGCACACAAATGATTAAGAATCACAAGTAACATGAACCAGCATTACATGTCGATAGGAGCAATTTGAAAGGAAGAGGCTATGGCAAGAGTGTAAGTCAATGGGTAGTAAAAGTCCAGCATAGGTCTAAACATAAGTCATTTAAGGGTGATAGAAACATGGTCTCTTAGTCGCGATAGGTCTTATACACAGTTCGCATAACTAGCAATGCCTTGTATTAACTATCATTCCATGGAAGTGCAACTACTAAGGTAGGATGGGTTCACCTGGGCATCACCACCAGGAAACTTGTAGTTTTCGTTGAGAAGGAAGTCCACTAAGTATTTGCTGAAAGCTCCTATGTTAATAAGTCGACAGTTATACTTGGCAAAGCGGGTGATTTTCAACTCATATGCGTAGTTAAAAGACAAACAGAAAAGACAGTTACGATGGTTTTGATGGTGGGGACATTTTTCTTAGTGAGGCTAGATTTAATGCCAAGTTTACACATCAAGTATTGCACTTATGTCTTAGCTAACATAACTCGCTTTGAGTCTCGTTCAGAACTGGTTATTTCTAAATCATGGAAATGTGCAACATGATGTCAGGATCATAGGCTTAAATTTAGGCCCCTTAATATAACAGGACAAGAATATTAACAAACATAACATGCAATGTTCGTATAATTCTAAGATTTTTCCACGAAAATCACCATACAATACATGAAATTCATCTCATAAGGCATAGTACAAGGTAACTTAATCACGTCATGTCCTTAGGCCTATATGATCTATGCTAGTCATTGTCTAACATAACTTCTGTGACGAGTGTAGAGTCGAGAATTTCAACTCTAAGCATGGTACACTAGTATGCCATCCGATCAAACATATGATACAAGGGCAAGAATATGCGAATGCAAGTTCATATGGTCACCTCATCATGCTTTAAGTACGTGCGTATGCAGTTACTCAGCCATAACATGAGATCATATAATTTACGGAATGCAAATAACGACTCATAGGTCATACCATGCCACGAATTACATAAGTTAAACCATTTGGTTAATTCAGTCACATGCCAAACCAAACTTAAGTCAAGCAAACACCAAGATGTGCATTTATTAGACAATTTATTCGCAAGACACTTGCATGACCGTGCATAACAAACCTAAGTAACTATATGGACTTCCATGACTTTTACATTTTGCATAACGTTATGCTTATACTTCAAAACACATAGACTCACGGTAGTGTCCCATGAAAGGATATCTAGATGAGTATACATCAACCCTCATTTAAAACCTGGGATCAAGAGTATGCCTTGAGGTTTGTCTAAATTGTTAGGATCTAGCCACCGATAAGCTAACAGTGGCGTTAATGGTCTTACGGATATATGTTGAGGCTTTACAACACATTTGTCTCATAAAGTGATCGTAGAAGTCCAAAGAACTCTTAATATGGAAGGGAAAGTTCTACCTCCTATTATGGGGCATTCCTGCCTGCACTTGGTGTTAAAGCTTAAGAAAATGTCGAAAGGATATAGATCATTGCCCCAGGAGGTAATAAGGTGATACATGTGGTATAACAATCCCAAAATCTGTTGGGTTCTTCCTTTTATCTCCGTTCTAGGTGTGTTGAGGTTAATATAGCCAACACACTATCAACCCTATGATAAGAACAGCGTTCCATGCCCCGATGAGCATAACGCCTAGCTGACTCATAAGTAACAGTGGTTAAATGTTGGGAAACTAGGAAGACTCCCTATGTGAATAGCAATCCTGATTAAGGCCTCATCTAAGTATTAATGGCACGTATACGAAAGGCTCGGAATGACATTTAGGCAACAATAAAAAAGGCTCTATCATGATCACCCATATCGACATACACATATATAAAGTTCTCACTTATTTCCTTTTGCAATTTAGAACTCACATAAAAGGGGTATCATCTAAAAATTTTTAGTGAAGAAAAGTAATCTTTTAATCACTTCTAACAACTTATCATTAACACATCAAGCAACGTATGCATCTTGGAATGTAGGTATTCGAAACATCCAGTTACATATAGAAACTCATGTTCTTAGAATGAGGCTCGAACATTATTGTAAAGCAAATGTAGGTCTTCAGACGCAATAATAAGGCCTAACTATATAGTTAGAGAGGTCTTTTAATGCGAAAGAAAAACCTTAACTCACTATTTAGGGAGGATCTTAAAATTCAAAGCCTCTAGGTTTCGAGAGGAGAATGGTTTAGCTGCTTCTAGCCTTTTCTCTACCAAGCATTGAGTACATTTGCTCACTCTATTATGGGGCCCGAGGAGCAAATAATACTTTAGGGGCAAAAATGAGCTTAGAGTTAAGACTTTTCAATCATTTGCGTTCAAATCAAGCATACTTTAACTTTTGATTAAATCACCAAGGTGCGCATACAAAACAACCATTATTGAGCCAATACTGAGCTCATTCACGAGAATACAAGTCATTCGGCCTATGCTGTAGCAAATGGTTCATTCATTCAATCAATCAGCTCACTAAAGCCGCACATAGCTAGCTAAGCACACCAATGTTCACACAAAAATCACATTTTCACACAAAGCAAGCATGCACTACATCATTATGAATGCGTTCCTAGATAACTATATGAAATACAAGACTCAGGTTGCAGCCTATGGTCAGAGGACCTTACTCTGATACCATCTGTAACACCCCCAACCCCTAGGATTGGAAGTATTAATGATTTCTTGATTCCTACTTAAATTCTGGTGCGAAATAGACAGAGTTTCACCTAAAAACTGACCATTTTTCAGACTTAATGCCTTATATTAAATCCCTATAATGAATAGAAGTATAAAAGGATACCGAATAAGCTCAATGGCTATACGCTGGAGTTCACAACTCTACGAGCCACTCGTTCGGAGTATGCCAAATAATATAGTTCAATAATAAAGAAGGAAATAAAAGATACAACTCGACGGATCACTCATCCGAAGTACTGGGGGTTTACATCTCAAAATATAACTAACTTCCACTAAAAAGGCAACTAGCTAATAAGATAGTTGGCTCACATGACCATACAGAGTGACTTTTAAACAATATGCATTACATGAATTAGAGTACTTTGTTTACATACATTTCCAACTCTAGGGGTATATCATATTACATTATTTAACTCTTAAGTCTACTTTTATATATGCACACATGACGCCATTTCAAGCAAGGGGAATCCCAACTTGGCGTATGTAAATCGACTTCTACCTGTCACGTCGAAAACGTGGGAAAAAGGGAAATAGAGATGGGATGAGCTACTACACGCTTGGTGAGTATTTCTTAACTCCTTAAAAGCCAAAAGTATTTACAGGCAATAATAATAATAAGTAGCAATCACACAACATTTGTATGTTATTATCATATTAGGCATTCATAGTCCCTAAGAAAAATCATCACCTCTAAACTTCATACCCAGTCACTCAAGCTCCTTTCTAGACCCTTAATAACCAAACTTCCTTAATAGTCAAGCATTCAGGCACATAATCAAGCAAGCAACAAGGATAAGGCAAAATACTTTCGAATATGCATTTTGAAAACATAGTGACTCATGTTATTTTCAAAGAATAGTTTACAAATCACACCAACCTCTTCAAAGGATAGTTTACCAATCAAACTGGCCTCTTTAAAGAATAGTTTACAAATCAAGCAAATGTCTTTAAAGAATAGTTTACAAATCAAAGTAGCCTCCTTAAGGATCACATAGTCTTTAAAGTTCTTAAAATAGCCATGTTGGTAATGATTCAAATCATTTTCTCATTTATCAGGAATATGGGCCTGTTCTTTTCGTGGGTAAATTGGATGGATAAAAGGATAAAGTATGTTGAAGTAGGTTGAGGTGGGTTGAGGTGGGTTGAAGTTAGTATTTTTTTTTTTGAGATGGGTTGAAATAGATTAAAGTAGGCTGAAGTGGGTTGATGTAGGTTGAAGTGGGTTGAAGTTGATATATTTTTTATGCGGTGGGTTGAAGTGGGTTACAATAATGAGAACGTAATTAATGTGTGATAATTTATGAAGTTATCAAAATTTTATGGAATTTTTGTTTATTCTTTTTTATTTTTTATTTTTTATATTTTATATTTTATATTTTTTAATTTTTTAATTTTTGATTTTTAATTTTTGATTTTTAATTTTTAATTTTTAATTGTTTATTTTTTATTTTTTATTTTTTATTTTTTATTTCTTATTTCTTATTTTTTATTTTTTTGGAATTTTCTGTAGCTTTTGTTTGGAATAAAACTAAAAAGATAAAAAATTAAAAAATAAATACAAAAAATAAAAAATACAAGAATAAAAAATAAAAAATAAAAATTTAAAATTTAAAATTTAAAAATTTAAAATTTAAAATTTAAAATAAAAATTAAATACAAAAAATAAAAAATAAAATAAAAAATAAAAAATAAAAAATAAAAAATTAAATACAAAAAATTAAAAATTAAAGATTAAAAATTTAAAAATTTAAAAATTTAAAAATGAAAAACTTAAAAAATAGAAAAATTCAAAAATAAAACAATTCCAAAGTACGATAATTTACAAAGAAGCAGTATAGTGAACTTTTTGGTGCAAAAATGATTAACTCTCATATGATACTTTGTAAATTATTAAAATTATGAAGGGGGTGGGTTGAAGTTGGTTGAAGTAGATTGAGGTAGGTTCAAGTGGGTTGAAGTTGGTATTTTTTTTTCAAGTGAGTTGATGTAGGTTGAAATAGGTTGAAGTGGGTTGAACTGGGTTGAGGTTGGTAAATTGCAGTTGACCCACGAAAAGAACAGAGCCTATATCTTCTCATTTCAGGCATAAGATCTCATAATGTGCTTGCTAGGGGAGATCTACACTCGCCCTATGTGAGGTCGTCACTTACAATTCACGTTATCCTCGGGATGTACGTAACATAACATTTGGCCAAAATGCGTCTCAGAAGCATAGCCCTAACCTTGATATTGCCCTCTGCGGGGGCAATAGCTCACGCCTTATCTTGCATTCAGTCCTCCCCTCAAGGTTTTATCATGCGTTACTCATCATCGAACATTACCTTCGGGGGAAACAGCTCATGCCTTATCTTGCGTCCAGTCTCCACCCTCAAGGTTTTTATCACATGTCATCGAACATTATCCTCATCAGGGTCTTCTAGGGTTCCCACTTCTGGGTCTGACTTCCCATGCTTGGCCAATTGCCTAGCACTATCATAGCCATTAAAATCATATTAAACCCTCATAGGTTATTAAAAAGAAGTCACTGTCACACACTGCAAGTTTCACTTACAAGTGAATCACGAATCATTTCTTGTTAATAGTTGCCTACTTCATTAAAATCATGCTTGTCTAGCCAAAATAGCCCATAACCCCACTAACGGTTTATAGTTCTTTCATTTTTAACATAAAAAGCTTCATAAAATCATAACGACTTTACTCGCTCACAATTCAGAACTTAAAGTAATAGGCTAGCATCTAACTCAAGCTAAGTTTCGTAATAAACACCTTCAGTTGCCCTTTTTCAGTTCGTTTAAATCCTTTTTAAACTCAAAGAAGGAGATATGATCAAACCAAAGCCTTATAATATTTTCGAACTTACTATTAGTTTGCTTTTTAATTTTCTAGACCTATCGACTATTCAGTTGGGTCATTCATTGAGTAATGTGACAATTTAGGATCTTTTTAGGCTGCAAACGTCTTAATAAACTAATAGGTAACTGGTGAACATTTAGAAACATTCGAAATTATGAAAGTAAGCTTTTAATGACCCTTTTTAAAGATTTCTAAGTTCACAAATCAATCACATAACATCATTTAATAATTTCTAGAGGGAAGGGGTTCACAAGTAGCACCTTCGTAACACTTCGCAGGAACAGTTTTAGCAGAATCCACTTTAATATTCCATATACCTCGCAATCTACATGATTGCGGTTAATATCAAACTCAGGCTCCCTCCACACGCAGCACCGACCACAAGAACCTCGAATCACTCAATAGTTTGACCTCAAGCCATCAATCTACCAAGCTCGATTCAACATTGCCCTAGTTCATAGAATAGCTCATGAAAACAACATACACAAGCGTAACATTCATACTGATTACCACAAATAGAATTTAAGTATAACCAATCTGATTTAGCAATGACATTTGAATAGAATTCAGCTTGCTTTACGAATACCTCTAATCACCCGGTTAGCAACCATAACCTCCAAAACAGATTTTAGGCATAATAAACTGATGCAATAGCAGCGTTATGGCAATATTCTGCGCATTCTACAAATCTCCAAACCGACCGGTTAGTAACATCACGCATCAACTCAACGTGCAAGAATCTCGAAATCAGCATCTTATTATAATTACCCAATTTCAGTTCTAAATTCTCTAAATACTGATTATTAACTGAGAATTTAAAGATGCACTAATCAAAATCTATAAAATTCATTGAAATTACTAATAATTTAGAAGGAGGAGAAACCCCACCTCGATTCCCAACTAGAGACTCGTTCAAAGGTTGCGAGGCTCGACTTGAGTGCTGAAAAATCCCCAAATCTTCAACCCATGCCCACCGACTGCACGAACAGACCTAGCCATGCCCAAATCACGCAATTCGAACCTCAATTTTACCCAAGCGTTCACTCACTGACTTAAACTTGTGGTGGATGTTCGATGTCGAGAATCACTCCCAATTTATAGAAGATTTGAGGTAACTAAAAGCTGGGTTGCATGGCCACACTTGGGCACGTGTTCGGTGCTTCGATTCGCTGCCCAAACCCACCAAAAATGTGGTGGTTCTTCTCTGTTTTCGCTCAGATTTTGTGCCGACGGTTTGTTAGCTTTTGGAGAAGGTTGAAATATGAGGAATTTGGTGCTGGGTGAGGCGAAAACTTGGTGGGATTTTGATGCTTTGGCTACATGTATGGAGAAGAAGGAGGAAGAAGAAGAACCGCACAGAGAGAGAGATGAATGGGGGGTTAGGGGGCTTACGTCTGGGAGGAGGAAGAAACGGGGCCAGGCGTGTTTTGATGAAAATGCCCCTACGCTTCTTTTTTTTTAATTCTAAGTTTGCTCAATAATTAACACTATTAGTCTAGTTTCGTACCTCATATCCTAAACCCAAATCTACAAACAATCCTTTGTCGATTACTCGCTCCCGATTATAATAAGGTACGATTTAATTACGAAACCAATTCTAAAGTTGACAATCTAATCGTATTCGGGATTCTATGCGATTTAGTATCTGATAATAATTCTTATTAAAACTTATTAAAATCATCGAAAAATTTTCGAACTAATAATAATAATAATAATGATAATGATAATAACATTAATGGTGATAATATTCTTTTTTATAAAATTATCGTTCACGCAAGCCCATGAATAATAATTTAACTTATATCACTTATAAGATACGATTTTGCAACGTCATAAGGCAAGACAGTCAGCGTAACGTAAAAATGAAGAACGCAGGTATTGCATTAACCTAAGGGACAAAACCTGAAGATGCTCTGATGTTTTTGCTAATTTTTTAAACAAATTGTTCCTGAATTTTAACACAACATCACCAACACCTCCTTATAGTATAGCGTGACTTTTGTCCTTTTGCCTGTGCGTGACCCATGGCTGACAAAGTCTGAAGACGTCTGATGCTTCTTTTTTTACACCCTACAAAGCAAATCAAGTATGCTATGTTGATGTTGCTTTTTTTAGACTTCCTATTTTTCTTTTTTCTTTTCTAGTTGCTTCTTCTTTTTTTAAATTGTTTTGAAGGTACTTTGTTGGTTTTTTCCCCCCATAACTCTACATTGTTTTTTAAAGCTAAATTGCCAACATCTGATTGGTCATATTTTCAACTTTTTTAGAACTTAAATTAACATCCTTTTTTTGCAAATTTATCATCTAAAGCATTAAATGCTTTAACCTTTGGACTAAAAGGATCATTTACACCACACTTTGTGATAAAGGATTCGAAAGTTTCTCGTGCTTGGATGGCTCGCCCACTAAAGTGACTCTATTGAATGTTCTCACACTTGGGTGACTTGCCCGTATGGGTCAACCTTGGGTAACTCTATCTTATGTTCTCACTCCTGAATTGCTTACCCACATGGGTCCACCTTTACTAACTTTATCTAATGCTTTTACGCTTAAATGGCTTGCCCGTATGGATTTACCTTGGGTGACTCTATCTAATATTCTCACCCTTGGATGGTGTCCCGCATGGGTCCACCTTGGGTGACTTTATCTAAAGTCTACATCCTTGGATGGTCATTTAATCCCTCTGAGCCTCTGTGTCTGCCAAACCGATTAACTTGTTTTCTTACTTTAAGATCGCAGGTTACTAGAGTCTTATATCTTATGTTTTTTCTTTTCAAGCTTTGTCCCATGTTTCCCTTATTGGATAAGATGTCTGGAAACCGGCAATACTTGTGCATCTGACTAAAGGAGCATGACGACAAAGAGACAAAGTTTCTCATCATAAAACTGATAGCATGTTACTCCAAGTCAAATAACCCTGGAGATCCGCCTCACCTCGCCTCTTGGTCAAGAGAGACTTTCAAGATAATGGAAATATTTCCATTGTCAAGCCACTCTAAAGCTGTAAGAAAGACTTCATTGTAGCAATTGCTGCACTATGACATAAAGGATAATAGTAAATCATAGGAGAAATTTCCGTTACAAGGAGAATTCTATTGTATGCTTCTTATTAGGAATGGTTAGAGGATGTTCTTGTTCTTAACAAGGACTTGACAGCCACCTGTAATGCCCGCAAAATGCTAATGACATAATTTATGAAAATTACAGTGAAAGACTTAATAATAGAAGGCGCTACCGCTGTCCTGATAAAGACAAGGCTCACTGAAACCATTTAATCTTGCGACTTATGTTCACAATCACAATATCTATTAAACTGAAACATTCCAAGACCAAAGTCTATAATAGTTCAACTTCAATATAATCAACTTGACCCAACTTGACCCTGAGGTCGATCCAACACAATCTAACTTGCACTCCACACTACGCAAATATATTGAATATAGACCCAACTTGACCCTGAGGTCGATCCCAACATTCATGCTATGCTAAATCCACTGTGAACATCTGATGACTTCCAAGAGGGCTTGCTAAATGGAGAAACATGTGATACTTTATCATCTAAAATGAAAAACATGAAAACAATTCGAAAATGTAAGCTAAAACTCAGTACATACATCCCTGTATTGTAAAATGAGTGTAGAAACACTGTTGATGGGTACCCGCCTTTGCAATTTATTTAGTTCGCAATAACAATGAAAATGGAAGTAATATGAAACTGAAATATTCATTATTATCTAGATGTGAACCCCTTACAATGATATGATCTATACATAGGTGTACACATTCCAATCCGATCAAGAGTTAGTCTGAAGCCGCGTGGGTAAATGATGGGCTGATGCCCTATAGATGATAAATGACGGGGTTACAAGTTAAATAGCAAATCACTGTATAAACTGATTCGTTGATAAACTCATTAAGAGTTGTAACTTGATAAACATGTTTTGCTTTCTGAAGATACAGACAATGGACGTACCTTGAGTCTTTAAAAATGTCATCTGACTTGATAAAAGTCAGCTGTTTCATAAATATCATCTGACTTGATAACACTTATGCATAACAGGGAATGATAACTAGGCCTCGATTATGTTTCATAAATGTCATTATAGGTATGTGTAATCAGTAAATTATCCTTACACACATAATTGAGTAAGTACGTGTAATAGAAATTGAGTAATTAAATGGTATACATAACTTGGGTATTTCAATATAACTTTAAAACTGAATTAATGAAAGTAATTAAATCCAACATAAAGTAAATGAAAATAAAATAGACCACAATGAGATAAATGAGATATAAAGGAAAAGGCCTTGATGGTGATAAGTGGAAGAGTGGTTTTGGCCTTTTCTAAGATAGGTTGTTGATATAGATTTAAGACTCACTGATGTATAGCTTGGTTCAAGATAAACAACGAGTACATTAGATTGGCTTGATAAATACACATTCGATATATTCTGAATTGATACATTCTGAATTGAGTAAGTAATAGAGGTTTGAGGCGAAGAGAGATATATCTTGGTTCAAAATAGCAAAAACTGTAATAACTTGGTCTGACAAATATGGTTTCTGAGTCACAACTCTCCCCACTTTGCATATTTCATTCATAAATCCATTATATACAGAATCCCACCCCAAATGAGTTATTGAACTCAATAGAAGCTATTAAGCTTACTAAACTTGGTATTTTTTTTGTAAAACCCGTAATTGATTCAAAGCTCATAAACAAGCTCTCAAATTGTATACTTATCTTCTTCTTTCTCATTAATCAAGTAAAAGCTCCATGAAAGTCCATGAATATTTATTTCCCCCTTAAATGACCTTACTTGGCCCAAAATACACAAAATGAGTGCATGATCAATCTCATTCAATCTTTATTATTGCTCCTTATACAATTACTCAAAATGTTTCCAAAAATCACCAAACGCAAAATACTCAACCAAAATTCATGAAATATTATAGGAAATTCAAAAATAATATAGACAATCTACAGAAAAGTTTTCATAATTTTCCTTCAAGTATACGTTGTATAGAAATTGCAATAACAGCCCAATTTGCACCAAAGCAGGTTAGTTCACTTCAAAAATTCATAACTTTCAGCCTAGACCTCAAATGGAAACCTAAAACATCACTATGGAAAGATAAGAAGTCATGAACAACTTTCATTTAGAACACCAAGCATGATTCCCATCATAGGATTCCCAAAATGGGGCTAGAGTATAAGTATGCTAGTTTTAGTCTAACCTGCATAGTCCTCGTAAAATGACCATAACCTTATCCACAAAACTAGGATTAAGGTGATTCAAAATGCCCTTGAAAGCTAACATAGTGATCTATCTACCCATCAAATATCATAAGTTTTTACTAGGCCAATCATTACCAGTTTAATCTCAAAATCATCCCTATTTTATATCATTTTTAGCCCTCACTATTTTTGCTTTCTCCTACTTTTTTCACGTAAGTCCTCAGTTGAAATCATTCTGAATCATCAAAAACATTATCATCATCATCAATAAGACTAAAGATTACAAAATCATATGCAAAACAATGCAAATTCATCACTTGACTTAAGCTAACTTGATCATGATAAAATCTAAACCTTAACATGCTTCAAGCTCAACCCCGCCATGATCAATATCCCCAAAACCAATAAAATTTACATGATAACATCTACTTTAATCTCAAGCGCATGAATCATAACTAAAACAATCATAAAACTAAAAATATATCAAGATCAAGTTAGGGTTTACTCACTTTGATGCTTGAATAACAAGAGATATATATGGTGTGAGGTGTGAGGGATGGATGGTGGGGGACCAGGGTGGCGCTGGGTGGCCGGCTGGTGGCCATGAGGTTGAGAGGGAAAAGAGGAAGATGGGTGTGCATGTGTGTTTACTTGGTTGAGATTGCTTTGATTGCAGATAACTACTTGGCAAATACTTGGCTAATTTTTAAGCCTCCAAAAATATCTTTTTGCTAATTAAAGTTAGGCACAAATGATAGTAATTAACTTAATTCAATTGCACCAAAATTTTCGGGCTAAAATTTGGGCCTAATGGAATTGGGCCATAATTTGGGCCCGATAAATTAGGCCATAATTTGGGCCCAATAAATTAGGCCAAAATAAATGAATTCGGGCCCAAGTTTTTGTGTAGCTAAAACTCAAAATTTTTTGACATTATGGAAAATAATTTGACGCTCAATCATAATTATCGAGGCCTAATATCGATTTACCTGAAATAGAATCAATCAATGAAACTTGAATTAAAAATTAATGAAACTTGAATTAGCAATCAATGAAACTTGAATTGCAAAGTGGGAACCAAATGAAATATCCCCCAACCGGGATGATTAAATATGATAAATGAAAGTAGAAAATTTAAATAACATAAGGTGATTCGATAAATATATAAATTGAGTGTAATTGAATTAATAAATATGATTTGGTTAAACCAACAACCATGAGTGATTAAATCAATAAACATGATTAATCAAAATAAATAAATATGATTAATTAAATAAATAAATATGATTTAAACAAATAAATATGGGTTAGGGTTGGGTTATTACACCACCTATCATTTGTTCGATGAGCTTCATGCCTCCCTATGTATCCACGACAAGTGTCCAAGTATCATCTGGGCAATCTAGGAGCACTATTGACAAGAGACGAACTCCCTGCATAATGCCTAGGGTTAAGTATCTATTTCACGCTTGGACATTTATGCTTTCCTTAGACTACAATTTTGTGGCCTCCTATATGACGAAGTTGTTCCGCCCTCTAAGGACTTCAAGATTACCCTTGGACGAAGTTGTACTTGTTTATTCACCACCTATCATATTTTTCGATGGTGACCTAATCATGAATCGATTATAAAGGAGTGGATTGCATTCTTGTTTCACGGGACTAGTAGATATCGAGCTCCAATAGGGTCAAGGGAAAGGGATCAAGTTCCCTTTCTTGATAGTATATCATCTATTGCCAATGGTGAAACATGACTTTCATGCTATCTTCAATGAGCTATTGGTCGACACAAGCGAGCAGACTAAGACGTTTCTTGCAACCTTCATTTCATACTGGATATGCATATTCATACTTCTAATTAGAGATGCTGGCTTCTTTTGTCCTAATACATTTATGATTGCATCCAATATGGTGAGAGGACAAGCGTATTATGTCCCTTCGCCATTCTTACCAGCATCTATGGGGATTTGGGTGAGATTTGTTGTTCCTCACATCTAGGAAGGAAAGGAGGTCATTGTTCTTGGGATTTGCTTCATGTTTGGATGGCTAAATATTTTCAGAAGTATAACCGTGACAATAAAGTTTCATTTATCTCATGAGTGGTGAAATTTGGTGGCTTCAGAAGGGCCAAATTATTCAATCTTAATAAGGCACACGAGATGATTAGTTCATGTGGAGGCTTTTCTTGGTGTTCCTCCATTAACAACTATTGCCTTAAGATGACGGTCGATTGCAACACACTAAGTTTTCTTATTTTGCCAGCATTTGTTCAAGCTATATCTCATATCGCGACGAGGACCAATTCGTTATGAAACATTATTGCTCCATAAGTTTAGCGGACAATTGGGCTTTCATCAGGAGATCCATCTAGATATAAACTTCAACACTCTTCCAAGTTTAAAGGATATTGAAAAACCTCTACTTTGACCTAATCTTGCCCCTTATTTGACCCCTTTCTCTCTTATTTCTATGGATTATGATGATAGAGGGTCAAATGCGCTTCCTTTGGTTCATTTGTGCTTATGGAGGCTTTTTTCTTATTTTCAGGGATCTCTACCAATAAAATCAGAAATTTCCAAATGTCAATAGGAAGGAAAACCATAAGGATGTTTTCTGAGGAAGAAATGAGGTCTAATAAAGTTTTGAGAGCCAAAGGAGTAAGAATAAAGAGCCCAGAAATGTGCGGTCAATGCACAACCATGCAAAAATTTGTAGATTTCAGTCTTCATTCCCGAAGCTATGCACGGCTGTGTAGTATACTAGTTTAAAAAGTGCATGTCTCCATGCATTTTTCTGTTTTTTGTGATGCTTAAGCAGATTGTAGCATTAATTAGAGATATTCTTTAGACTGTCGAGAGCTCTTTTCTTTTAGTAGGTTTAGTGTTTATTAGGGAGATTATTGGAGAGTATTATGGGATTGAAAATCATCAAATTGAAAGACATCAGTTGCTTTTTCTACTCCTACTAATTCGAGTTAGTTTTTCAATTCCTTCTCTTCCTATTTATTGTTGCTATTCTATATTTTTGTGTTAATCATGTTCTTCAATATAGGTTTTGCGATTTTTGTTCTTGATGTGATTACTGGGTAAACATCCTAACATGGGTTAGGATGAACACCAATTATACTTAATCAATTATGAATTAGCCCCAGGCTTAATTGTTCCATGTTTGTGTTATCAAATTCTACTTTGGTCACTACATGTTCCATAAATTGTTTGAAAGAGCGTTCATTTATCTATTTATTTTTTAGGTTTAGGGGAGCGCTGAAAGATGAAACCTTTAGCTAAGATGACTTTGTAGATTTTTAGGATTTCAATATTAAAGTAATTAAAGTTCTAATTAGGATTTGAGATTGTGAATCTTGTAATCCTTCGACTCTTGGTCCTATGAAAATAGGCGACTATAACTTTAGGATTAGTCTTTGACCCTTGAAAGAAGGAAGCGATGGGCTCAATTGACTATTTATCCATTCATGTTGCATGTTAGACAAGTTTGATGGGGTTATTCATTGATCAATTAGTATAGTTGGGCTATTAATTCCAGCATGAGTATTTTAATCCTTTGATTTCCAATTCATATTCTTAGTTGCTATCGCTTTCTTAGTTGATAATTGAATCCCCAATTTGACTTACCCAGATTGAGTAGTTTAATTAATTTGGTAATCAAAAGAAAGTTCCCTATAGATACGACTCGTGCTCGTTGGTTGCTAGCAGCAGCTACGCCATGCACTTGCGGCTCTAATGATAACAAGTTTTTAGTATCGTCGCCAGGGAACTTGATCCTTTCAATATCTGAATAAACTAAAATTCTCTAGACTAGGCATATGTTTTTGTTTTAGTTCTCAATCTATCTTTATTCTAGCTTGGACCTACTAATGTTGGTATAGTTTCTTGCTCTTTACGCACAGGCTTAGTTAAGGGAATCAGAACTTCATTCCTATTGACCCCGAGATCAAAGCAACAACAAGTAGGCAAAGCATGAAGTCAAGAAGAAAGAAGTATGACGGCTGGAGTAAAGCAGAATATGCTATTGTGGGTCATGCAATACCTTAGACATCTGAAGTCATTTCGTTTATTGTGAGGCCAGTGATTGAGGCAACAACTTCGAGCTTCAGCCAACCCTTGTCACATTTGTAGAGAGGAAAGCTGAGGGCAACTATCACTTTTTTTTTTTTTTGGGGCATAGCAAGATGGGGAGTCCTTATATGAAACATGAGAATGATCTAAAGATCTTCAATGATAGTGTCCCTTACCATGGTGTTTCTGACTAGCTCTTGATTTAAACATTTTATGACGGATTGGAATAGTATGTGAAGATTTCAGCAGAAGCCGTGATTGGAGGCATTCTTATGGGCAAATTTATCAAAGAAGCAGGTCATTATCGGAGGAAATGGCCTCCAAAAACTATCATTGGTCAAGTGAGAGAGCCAATTTAAAGAAGAGTAATGGCAAATATGATGTTGGCATGGTAACCTATGTGCCTAGTAAACTATACGCACTTAACAGTTTGATCAACTTGGTGCCCTTAATTGTGGAAGTTCCTCAAGTATGGTATATGAGGTTGTAATTATTCTTGAGATTTACGGTATTTAGGGACATATGACTATTGACACACCTATCATGGAGTTGAACAAGCTAATGTCCTCCAGAACTTCAATACACGGCCTGAGAATAACTCCTATTCCCTTACCTATAACCCTGGATAGAGAATCATCCCAATTTCTCCAATTGGAACCTTAAGCCCTTGCCACCAAATGTCGCCCAAACCTAAGGATTCCAGTATAGAGCCCCTTATAGCCTGCCCATTCAACCTTCCACAACCAAAATCTAACTTGAAGAGTCTTATGGAGCACTTTATCAAAACACAAATGAAGACTAATGAAAATCTTGGTGAGTTGATCAACCAGTTGACTTCCAAGTTTGAGACTATGTATACCTACCAGAAGTTGATGGAGACTTAGACAACATAGATTGCCCAATAAGTGAATCATCTTTCTTGACGTCAAGGACATCTGCTAAGTCAACCAGAGATAAATATAAGAGGATAAATGAATGCTATTACACTGCGGAGTGGGAGAGTACTAGATATTCTTGAGTCTGTTGAGGACGAGGCAAATAGTGAGGAGGGTGCAGTTAGAGAAGACAAGGAGGTTCCTACTGATTTCCCTCGTGAAAAAAAGAAGGAGGTGGAGGAGCTACAAGCTGATATTCAAGTTTAGAGTACTCCTGAGTCGATTGTACATTATAAACCTCAAGTTCCTTGCACTCAATGGCTTGCCAAGGTTAGAGACAGGAAGAAGTATAGGTGATTCTTGCATATGCTAAGAAGCTGCACATCAACATCCCTTTCTTGGAGGTTATTGATGATATGCCATATTTTGTCAAATTCCTAAAGGACATACTCTTTAATAAAGGGAAGCTATAAGAACACATTACCGTGGCACTTACTGAAGAGTACAGTGCTATCATCAAGAACAAGCTTCCGTAAAAACTGTTTGATCCTTGCAGTTTCTCTATACCCTATCGTAGGTTCCTAAAAATAACATCTTATTTTAATAAGCCAATGACGAAACTAATACCCCAATTTATGTTTCAGGGGCCCAATAGAGTTGTAATATATATAAAAAAAAGAGAAATCACGCCTATAGGTAAAACTCGTCCAATAGGCCAGTCTCAGAGAGAACCCGTTCGGGTTCCTCATAAAGAGAACCTGCTTAGTTTCCTCTTTTCCATTTTGACAAGGCCCGTTCTTATTAGGCTAGTCAGATAGACCCCTATTAGAATTAGCTTTCCGCATCTAATTGGATTAATTTGGATTAATTAGAGTTCCAGTTTATTAATTCACTCTGTTTAGATTAAGCTTAACCAGAATAAGAGTACGTCTCCCTTTCCTAAACTGATTCATTTAGCCTTTATATAAAGGGGGATGACCCTTTGGCTAAGGGCATAATGAAAAATTACTAGAGTAATATATTGCCCCGAAATTATCGAGAGTTACAACTAAAGTGAGAAAAAAAAAAGGAGACCTTCAGGATTCCTTTTCTAGGAGCGAGAATTAGCACTTGGAGAGGGAAATTAGACAATGATTCAAGAGAGCATCACTCTACTGGGTTCCTAGAAGATTCAGGAAGGGTTATCCTGAGGGTGTACTTTACTATACCCTTCTCTTTCTTTTTTAGTTCTTTCGATTAATTTGATTGATTATAGTTTGACACCAAGTAGTTTAATCCCCACCCACTGTTATAATTTGAATAGTTTGCCTTTTACTTACTTTTGGATGAACATTGTGTTTTGATTTTATATGAATAATTCTAATTTGTTATATGAATGTAGGTTGGTCCAATTAAGTCTTAGTTTCTCGTGTTGATTAGTAGAGGCTGTCAGTGATGAAGGACGGTGATGAGATGCATCCTATCACATCACCATACCATCCCTCCCGAATCTAGATCCTCTTTTCAAGATTAGGAAGTCAAGATGGTCCCCATAATAGGGATTGTTCGGGGCCTTTCTGAAAACTTTTTTGAAGCAAAATCAATTTGTCCCTTCGATTGTCCCTATCGGTGCGATTTGCTTCAAATAGTGATACGGTTTATAAGTTTTTCCTAAAACTTACTAATGACTCTATTAGTTAAATTTGGATACTTTTTTTCATTGTTTCATATACTTCCTGTTTCTGCATTATTGGAATTGGGGGGCAGATTCCGATCTTGACAGTGAAACCTGGCTGGACTAGGATAGGGGTTTAGAACTGGCCTAGGAACTCAACCGAGTTCCTAGATCAGACCTATGCCCAGATTCTGGGCTAGATTAAGAAAACTAGCAGGGCCCGAGCTAGAAAATTGGACTTGGCCTTGGCCAGGGAACTTGGTCAAGTTCCTTGGTTAGGGCCAAGGCCCTGTTTCCCGAGATGCTGTGGCCTAGTTGTACTTGCCGCTTTTGTAAGAAAAAAATGTTTAAAAAAATTAAATTTGCGTCTAAAAAGAAATAAAGTACCTAAAACACAAGTGCAACTATTTGTGGGAGATCACACGCTTAGGAGGTAGATCTTTATAGTGGCGACTCCACTGGGGACGTTTTTTTAAAGAGGGTGAGATTTGAATTTCAATACGAAAGTTTATCTTAATTGCACTTGTATTAGGCATATTTGTATTATAAGGCATTGCCTATTGGGGATCAACACTGTCCTAGGCTGAACCCTGTTATCACCCATCGGGAAAGTGGCTGGTCATTTGGTGGGTCCACTAGACTTTCAACTAAGAAGGTAGTTGCTTCACCCACTCATGACATATTTTCCTGGTTCCCACGATACAGGAAAGCAACTGACATGTTCTAGTCTTGTCATGCATCCCATGGATAGCATACGAAGCGTTTGGTCATGAGAGGATTGTTCTAAACCTAACATAAAACCTTTGTATTATAGACCTCATGTTTAGGTTGGAACTCATGTGTATGAATGGAGTGCAAGGCCGCCTTGTATGATTTAACTTTCATTCCCAAAGGACTGTGGATTGATACTGTGAGTCTTAGGAGAGCCCAGATTAGGCAAAATTGAGTCTAGGAACTAGATTAGGAATCAAATAGGCTTTTGGGCCAATTGAGTCCTAAAAAGACTCTTGACCCAGAATCCGAAAAGGTTTCGATTCCAGTTTAGATTGTTTGTTTTGGTTTTTAAACAAAAGTACAAAAAAAAGGAAGACTCGGCCGAGATCTTAAAAAAAAAAAAGATAAAAAAAGAGATGAATTTGCCAGTCTGTTTCGAGAAGTAGAATTGAGTTCCTATTAGGCCCAATAGAAACCGGTTGGGATTCATTAGGGTTTAGTAGTAAAGTTTGTCAGGTTGCAAGCATAAGTATATAGTGAAGAATCAGAATAAGGGTATAAGATTTGGGCCCGATCAGAACTCAGACGAGATCGAATTAGGAGGTCAGATCAAGTCCACACCCCTTAAAGTCTGCATTCATAGCATATGACGGTATTTCTGGGCTCTCAATGTGAGAGTTAGCTCCATAAATCGGGTCTTAGCACATCAGTTGTAGGACACTTGTGGGCAAAGAGTCACAGATTATTACCCCTCATCATGGATAGTCCATGAGTCTATCTAGGTCCAAGGTGCATAACACGGCCTATTAGGCCTTTAGAGCACTAGTCCATTTGAGGTTGCATCTAATCGTGCATTATATTCATAATGCATAAGTCCAATTAAGACCTAGATATCTTACCCATACATAAGTTCGTAGTCCACGCATCATATTCCCTAGATCTAAGATCCTTATATGAATCCACCTAGATCCACCCATGTGCCAAAACTACCAAACTCTAGGCAACAAACCATAGTCATACTTAGGCATACCCCATGAGTTATATAACCTTCACTTAGACCAACTAAGGCCCATAGGTCTTCCTAAGCCCAATTTAGGGCCCAATTTAGGACAAGGCCCGATTATAGCCTAAATCCAACATCTTAACCCCATTTTTTCGCATCACACCGTAAACCTCCAAGTCAATCAAGTCATCTTCTCTTTCTTACCTAATTGCAAGTTAGTAACCATTCCCTTCAGCCTCATAGCCAATCCTGCTAACCTTTTATTACTCACTCCTCTAAATCACCACCTGATTGCTCAGGATAAGGAAGACTAAGAAAATATATGAGTGGAGTCTACAAACTGGAGACTTTTATCTTGAGAAGAGTCCAAGGAAACTCTATCAGTTGGTTCAAAGTCAAAATCCAAGTGAAAGTCCAGTACTTCACCAATCCCGATGGTAGGAGGTAATGAACTGGAAGAGAGTGAGAAGAAGATGGAACTTATGATCACTAGACTCCAAACCCTCATCAAGGATACCCTCACAAAAGCCACTAAAACTTGGAAGGGCAACTACTAGAATAGGGATAAAAAAGACAATGGCTCCACAAGTAAAGAGATGCATGCTCTAGACCACTACACCAAATACACGTTCTTGATATCATCTATACTTAAACATTAGAACGCTTGCTTTCTAAAGGTATGATCAACCTCCCTCGAATCAAGCCGAAGATGGAAAACACATGGAAGCGCAAGAACTAGGACCCAAACAAGTACTGCAAATATCATTGAGTAAGAGGCTATGACACTGAGCACTGTTGGAGCTTCAAGAATAAGTTAGAAAGCATGCTCAAGTCAGGAAAGCATTTTCGACCTGAAGCTGCTCAGAATACCCAGCAATGATTATAACCAGCTTGGCTTGTGTGATAGCATTCTAGTTATTTCAAACCACCAAAGCGAATAGTGGGACCCGTCTATTTACATAATGAGCATAATTGAGTCCAAGCCCAAAATGCCTCCACACAAGGGGTCCTGAGTTTTCTTGAATTTAGAAGATATGATGTAATCTCATGTGTCATATTTAGCTTACATTCATCTGTTGAGCCTTATCGTCATATGCTTTCTTTCCATCGTAAATCCAAGTCTGATGTAACTATGATTTATTAATAGAATAATCTCCTTCATTAGTTTTTTTACATATTCTCAAGTTCTTTTTTATGGAATGCTTCTGTCACTACTAGAAAAAGGAGTTAATCTCGACCCTCTTTTAACTTTATTTAGACGCGTTAAGGGGTTGACGTATTTTCGGCGACGCATGCAAGAGTCTAGATATTCAGGGCTGAGATTTCTCGACCCTTTCTGGGTTGACATGTATAAAACTCTCGACGCTTTTCTTGGACGACAATTGTAATATTTCGACCTTTTTTCTGGTCGTATTTTTATATTTTAGTGGAAGCGGCAAATCATTTAGCAGAATTTATGGCAACCCATAAAAGGGTCATGATGCATATTACTTTTCACCTATAAATTATGAGGGATCATAAATTATGTATGTTGTTTAGTGTGTGTATATAAATATATATAACCACAAATTAATTATAAATAAAAAGTAATATATATATTTATATATATAGATGCATATATTTGTGTGTGTGTATTTGTGTAAGATAGCCGCAAAAGATTACTAATTAAGAGAGTCTGTCTTCAATTGCGATAACTAAAAAGTACATACGTACATAATTTCTTCATTTCAAAAGTCACTTCACATGATGATACAATCAATTATGAAGCTAGCCATTAAGTACCAAATTTCACAAAAGTAGCTATAGGAAATTAGAGTCCTATATATATATGACGGCCTTAATTAGCCACTACTAATTAATAAAAATCAAGTTCATTGCTCATTCAAATATCAAAGTGATATCCAACAGAATCGAAAAAACCAAAAGTTTGAAGTACTAAATTTGGCATGATGCAAGAGTCCAAAATTAATTTGCTAATCTGCAGTCATAAGAAGTCTTGAACAAGCCCATTTCATCTACCTAATTAACTTGTGAGGTAGAGGTTGAAGGTCCAGTGTGCCTCGATTCATTGCTGAGGTCATTTCCACTTGATTCTTGTTGAACCTGGAAGAAAGGTAGGCACAAATACATATGTTAAGATTGATAATTCTAACTTCAATGCCCAATTAATGACTAGCTTGCAACCAAAAGATACCTAGCAATCAAGGCCATCAACGTGAGAGATAAAAATTGAACACCCAAAAATACGAAATGAATTGGTAGCCAAGATACCAAACAAATGCAAGAAAAAAAAAAAAGACCCTTCCAAACATCCCCAGTACCAAGCATTACAGAATTTCATGTGTTACACAGTACATTTGCATCTAACCACAAACAGCAAACAAAGTGTACAGAATCTTCCGTTTAATATCTTCAATCCCAAAATAATCTTAAAAATGACTCAAAAAGGTAGTATGCCAAGCGTAAAATTCACCTTGATCCCCGAATAACCTTCTCAAAAGTTGCCACATACACGATATAGGTCTAAAATGCATATTTTCATGATGAGAGGCATAGCACTCAGAAATTGATCAAGAGCCTTAGTGCGCTACTCACCCACTACATCCATGGCCCTGTAAAGTGGATGACAGCAAAAAGCAGAAAGTATCATTGCTGCCTCCACATATCTCATAGCATGAAGCCCAAAGCCAATCCATGAGCACTAGAACTACCAAAATTATTGCTAGGACACGGAATCCTTGCAGCATGACTTTGGTAACAAAATGAGCAGTATCCCACCATGTACAAGTGAACCATTATTCACATGCATAAAGGTAGTTACAGGGGTACAGTAACTAAACAACGCATATTAGCCAATACTGTGACTTTGATAACTACTTCTAGTGATATTGCAACCTCTGTGCTGCATCTATGGCAGCAAGCTCCTGCAATATTGCAACTACAGTATGATGACTGCAAATGCAAAATGTCTCTCAAAGCGCCACATTTCTTCCGCAGTCCAACTATCCAGATCGACCAAAGAAGATTACCAGCCGCCCCCCCCCCCCCCCCAAAAAAAAAATCCCTGTAAACTTCACCTTTCAGCTGGCCCTCTACACCAAACAGTGCATTATTAACTGTATCAAAAGAAAAAAGACAATAACCACACTAGAAGGTAAGAATGATCCCAGTATCAGTCACCATTCTGATTCATCAAGTCTTGCATGCAATTTTATTATGAGCTAGCCTTCGCCCCAAATAAGGCGTGATTAGAATAGCAGGAGGATCAGCAAGCTATTAACTCTGAAGCATGCAACAGCTATAAAAATAGACATTTATCACACTAGAAGGTAAAAATTGCTCCATATAATGCACAAGGAAGCATTCCCCTTCCAGGAATCTCACATAATCGGACTCTTTGCCACAATAACTAGTCAGAAATTCAGAATAAACGAACTTAACCGATCTAAATTTTAGATAACTAGAAGTTTAAAATTGGAAAAAATACATTGGTTTTATACGTTTTGTTCAATTTATGCCAGCTAATTGTCCCGATAGGGCAAAATCTCTCTAGCCTTGCAATGTAGCCAAGAAATCTCACGAAAATGTAACATCCCTTTCTAATGGTTGGTTGTAGTTGTTAAATGCTACACAAAATCACACTCCTTTTTTGTAATTCATAACATCTTGAGGTAGAATTGATCCATTTATCACCTCCTCATTCCCTAGATCATCTGTTAAAAAGAATAACCTTTAGAAGACATGCATGCCAAAAAACAACATGAAAAAAAGACATGCATGCCAAAAAACAACACAAAAATATCTTTAAATATAACATGCCAAAAATATGAGTAAACTTTAATTACCAATGGTCAGGACTTTTTCTTTTGCATCAGACTGTATGTTATCTTTCCAAGACGATACAGAGGGTCTAGTGGTCTTGGAGGTAGTTGACTTATTTTTCTTCTCTCCATCAAGACCCTTTCCTTTATCAACAGACTTACTTTGAGAACTCCTTACTAAGTCTTTATTATTGCCATTTGAGGGAGATTCTCTGCTTTCTTGGCGAGTTGGTTTTTGATGCAATTCTTGTTGTGTTGAACCTCTAGGAACTTTAATAGCAGGTGAGTGGGATGGACTGTCTAATGGTGCTGCCCTAGTTGACGGTTGTACTTGTGAAGTTCCAATAGCAGGAGGGGGCTGACAAGGTGCATGTGATTCATTATTAGTGGCAGAGCATGGCTGAAAAGGTCCAGCTCATATAGTAGATGGGCGAATCAGGGGCTATGCTGCTGCTGCAATAGGGGAAGTGAGCTTCTGTTTGGGTCTTAATGGACCAATGGAGGGAGTACGTTGTGCAGGAGAAATGTTTAAGATGCTAAAAGCCAGTGCAAAAGATTAAATTTAACAAAAGCAAAAAAACATTGCAATCAAAAACAAAAAATATAGATGTACAACATTTACACAGACCAAAATATTAAACTAACAGAAAACTAATTAGTCAAAACCTCTCAAGCGAATGTTATCATGAACTGAAAGCTTAAAATCAGTCAAACCCAAGCGGAACTTGGAGTAAACGAAGACAACACTAAACCAAGGGGACCAAACGTACCTGATGCTCCATTTGAAGGAGTAGGCCGAACAAGTTGCTGCACAATTGGTTTTGGCACTTTAGTTGGTCTAGTCTGTTGCTGCAGTGTTTGTTTTGAAGTTGCAGTTGATGTACCAAGTGGGGAAGGTAACTGCCTAGATCATGGTGACGCTTCAATTGATGCCCTCGTTGGTGTTGCATTCTGAACAGATGACTGGACAGATGATTACAAAACCAATTACGATGCTCCACTTGAAGGAGTAGGCCGAACATGTTGCACAATTGGTTTTGATGCCACAGTAGATCTAGTCAGCCTAATTGGTTGTTGTTGCACAATTTGTTTTGAAGCTCCAGTAGAGGTAACAAGTGGGGGAAGTATCTGTCCAGATCATTGAAAGGCTTGAAGTGATGCTCCATTCAAAGCTCTAGTAGATGCAGCAGCCGGGCGAAGGGGCTGTATGGGTGGCCGTGGGCTCCACTAGAAGTAGGCCATCAAACATTTAGCTGCTCAATTGTCGATACTAATGCTGCAGTCGATTCTGCATTCTTAAGAGATGGTCGGTTGGATGGTTGTTCTGAAGCTGGAGATGTAATAGGTTGGTGTGGCTGTTGAACTTGTGCTGCAGGCACCAGCAAAGGTGGTTTCTGCACCAGTGGTTCTGATGGTGTCATGGAGGGAGACGGCTGTATAGGTGGCTTCAAATCAAGTCAAATTGCGGAGCTCCTGCAGTACGGGAGCTGGGATGAACAGGTGGCTGCTGCACCCGTGAATATGATGCTCTCAGTGACGAAGTAGGTTGTGTAGGTGGCTTCAAATTAGATTGTGTTACTGGCTGTGCTGTTGCAGTACTGGAGCTCGGATGAGTAAGTGGATTTGCTGTTTCAGATGATCTGGTACCCAATGTTTTAAGTGTTCTCTTGCTCCTGTAACTTATGTTACACTTTAATCTGTACTCAATACCAGATAATAAGAGTTACAAAGACATGTTTACCTTGATTAGATGCAATATAAAGAACAAATTGATAACTACACTTGTGTCGAACATGGGAAAAACAAAAGACAGATATGTAATCTAGCAACAAAGTATCAAAGAGAATAATACTTTTCCAATCCATACCAAACCAATGATTGAAACACAATGATCATATATTAAAGACTAAAAAGCCTATGACACATCCTCCCCTAAATCAAATGTCTCTGACCTTGGTTTTAATAACATGCAACCATCGTTTTTGTCTCTCATCTTTAACGTAGAGAACTTGTTTTGCTTCAGATGAGAAGACAAATGGGTCATCATGTAAATATCGATCTGTATGAATGAGCTTTGGGAAGTTGACACAAGCATGGCCATTTCTAAAAGTTTTTATACCCCTATTTATATTTACCCAATCGCAACGGAATAACATAACTTTATATGCCCCATAATAATCCAATTCATAGATGTTTGTCAGTCTTCCATACTAAGCTTGTCCATCAGCTTCCACCATAACTCCAGAATTTTGTGTCTTCTGAAAACGCTCGTGATGAACTGTTTGGAATTTGTAACCATTAACTACAAAACTTTTTAGGCTTTTAGCGATAGGGTTTAACCCACAGGCTAAAGTTTTTCTTAACTCCCCTTCTGGCGTACTCACATCAGTGTCCTCCACTTATAAAACCAAAAAGTTTAGTTATATAAAAATAGTTACACAAGCACACTCTACAAATTCATGGCCTACATCACTGTATAGAAACATAACCTGATTTTGCAGCCATCCATCTAATTCGTTAATTATCCAGTCACTTTGAATGGTTTTACTAGCAGTCATTGAAGAGCCTTGATTAAAAGCTTCCATTTGATTTAAGAATTCCCTAAGATAATCAACAAATAGTGGTTTCCTCATTTAGTTTTATCACTGGAACTGAATAACCTAATTGGAGGAGCATCACGGTGCATATATAATACTTACTCAATAAGTTCTTTTGTATGATCTGAATGGAGCAATACATAGCTATGTGTCTGCTTTAACCTCTTATCATCAAGACAACAAGTCCTTTCCATCCCAAGTACTCGACCATCAGAGCTAAACAAGTAGGCACCCATATTTACATTATAATCATCGTTCCTCTTGCTCCTACAAAATATGGTCTCAACCCCTTTCAAAAAGGTTGAACAAAAGGTGATAGTCTCTTCAAAAATATACCCTTCAGCCATGGATCCTTCAGGTTGGGCTTTGTTAGTGACATGAGACTTCAAATGGGCCAAGTACCTTTTTCAATAAGTTCTAATAAATAATAAAATAAACTCTTAAATAAAAGAGAGAATGAAAAAAAGTATTCAAAATTGTCACCTTTCAATAGGATAAATCCATCTATAATGAATGGGACCTCCACGTTTAACTTCATCTACCAAATAAATTATGAGATGGACCATAATTGTGAAAAAAGTTGGAGGAAATTCTTTTTCCAACTCACAAGGAGTAAGAATAAGCCTCGATTGAACCTGCTCCGGTTCATCCACGTCAAGAGTAGGCGAGCACACATACTTAAAAAATAAGCATAGGTCAGAAAGTAGGTCTATCACTTCTGTAGCATCTGATGCTCTTAAATCTACAGGAAGGATAGCTTGCATTAAAACATGATTATCATGACTCTTAAGATTTGAGTTTTCATTGTTTCATATTAACACATCTAGAGATGTTAGACCCATATCCGTTCGGAACTCTAAGCTTCTGTAGAACTTTTAAGAATCTTTATTTCTCATCCAAAGCCATGGAATATAGAGCTGGAGGCATAATTGGATCTCAACCAGGAGGAGGTTGAAGCCTAAGGTGAGGCTTTATCCCTATCTCTTCAAGAGCTTTTCTTACATTTGCATCATCTCTAGTTTTCTTATCCACATTCAAAAGAGTTCCCAATAAATTATCGCACACATTCTTCTCAATGTACATGACATCTAAATTATGTCTTAATCAATTAGCCTTCTAGTAGGTAACTCAAAAAATATGCTTCTTTTAGTCCAAAGGACATCATCAGTAGCATCATCATTATAGTCCTTATCACAATCATCCACAATTTCAAAAGTAGATGTACCTGCTTGTCGTCTTCCTCTCTTGTTTTTCGTAGCCTTTTTTACCTTTCCATACACAACCAACTCCATATTGTTGCACTGAAATTTTAATCCTATTTACAACAACTGGAGCATCCCTAAATTCCTCTGTCCCATCAAATAAATGGATCTGGGAACAATAAGGATGATTATGAGATAGCCATTTTCGATGGCCTAGATAACAACCACCAAACATATATGAATGTGTGGAATCAGTACATAAAGGACATGCTTTATAGCCCTTGGTACTCCAACCAGATAACATAGCGTAAGCAGGAAAATCATTGATGGTGCATCTCAGAACTGCTTCACATTGAAGTATTCATTGGTCTAAGCATCAAAGACAACAACACCATCCTACAACAACTTCAACTCATGTATTAGTGGTTGTAAGCAGGGATTCAAAACTCGGCCGTTCCGTTCCGAAGCGGCCGAGTTGACTCGGATTTTCACTTGACCGTTCCGAGTTTGGGCGAAAACTCGGGGCGAAACCCGTTTCACACCAGAACGGCCGTTCCGAGTTTGGGCGAAAACTCGGGGCGAAACCCGTTTCACACCAGAACGGCCGTTCCACCCGTGATGGAACGGGAAACGGGCGATAGGACCGGGATGAGGACAATTTGTTGACAAGAAGTTTGATTCCTTTTGCTTTCACATGCAAATTTGACACAGAGAAGCGACAAAGAAGGCAGGCAGTCATGAAAAAGTTTGATTCCTTCTGCTTTCAGATGCAAATTTGACACAGAGAAGCGACAAAGAAGGCAGGCAACAACCAAAAAAAAACGAATCTGACCTAAAATCTACAATTAGGGAATGTGAAACTTCAAATTATGCATATATGAGTGTTTAAGTGAGAGAAACTCAGATCTGAAAAGTGAGAAGTGGGATACTTACTTTCTTGCTTTATTGCCCAGATTCGAACACGAGCCACCCTGTTGGACCATCCGAGCGAAGTCAGCAAGCCCAGAACCGTGCTGACTGTGTGAGAGGTGGAGAAGACGGTGCGACGGTGTACGACTGTCTGCAATCACAGCCACCATTAGTGGCTTGGAACCAAGGCAGAGAAGGAACTTGAGGCAGAGAAGGGCTGAGTCTGAGAGAGACAGAGAAAGAGGAACGCGTTTTGAGTCACTGGACTGAGGAAGAAGAAGAAGAAGATTGTACAGAGAGAAGGAGCTGCGTTTTTTATTCTCATTTCTCAGTCGTGAATTGAAGACCCAAGCCACGAAAGTTAAGTCATTTAATTTTATTTTTTTTTCTGTTTTGTAGACTTTACAATTGAAACTTTGGAAGGGGTGGCGTGGCTGTATGAAATTTTAAAATTTGAACCAAATTTGAATGATTGTATTAATTTTCAAATTTTGTTCACAATAAATTTTTTATATGGTTTAATTAATTAACTTATATGTTGATGATGAATTACTTTTTATAATTTTTAGAAAGACTATATAATACATTAGTTAATATTTTAATCATGCAAAAAAGTTATAGGATCTTGAATGAGACTGTTATATGAAAATTTGATTATAGAACATTATGTATATAACTTATTGTTTGACTTTATGCATTTAACAAGATTGACCTTCTCGCAATATTTAACTATGATATATTGATATCGTACGAATTTGTATTGAAAATCTTAACATCTAGTTTTGGGCCACAATGACGAACCGATATGAAAATGATAGTTTTTGAAATGAAAATGAGTATGCTATACATTCAAAATATATTTATATGGTTACATTTTAATTAATTGAAACTCATATTGTTGAGGGCATACAAAACTAAGTGATCAATAGATGAGTCCCAACTAAGATCTTTGATACAAATTATAAGGCTTATAAAATTTAGGAAGATAAAATTAGAGGGAAAAATAAGGAGTAATGAAAATTGTTCATTCACTAAGTAATATTAATAAACATCTGCATGCGGGATTCGAGTTTTCATTTTCCATTATGTTATACAACTTTTTCTTTTATTTGTTTTTTTGTGACATAAATAACAATAATTAAATTGAAGTTTACTATAACAATTTCAATTTAAGATGCGGTAATCCTGAATAATTACTTTTTAAAAAAAATTACGAACATTGATAGGTCCTGACCTCTTATTTTGTTGATCGATTTGTTATTGCAAATTACAATTGTACAAAAGCATAAAAGTTTATATATAGTATTAACTATGAATGTTATTTCTTATATTAGTTGTCATTCAAAACTTCAAATAACAATAATTAAAAATTTGTTTATTATGATATTCCAAAGTAAGTATGAGGTAATCTTGGACATTTATCTTTATGTAAAATTTTGAACATTGATAGTTTTTATTTTCGTTACTTCATTTGTTAGTAAAATAGTACAAAACCATAAAAATACAATATTAAAAGTTATTTGTAATATAAGTTATATGTACTGTTTTGATGTTTATTTATTTTCATACAGGTTTAAAGGGGAAAAATGCCAGGACACAATAACCGTTCTAACGAAAACATTGGGTGGCGCTTTGGTATAGCAATTGATGGAAGTAGAAAACAGGTTCAATGCAAATTTTGTAACAAAGTGATAAGAGGTGGTATAACACGTCTCAAGCAGCATTTAGCTCACAAAACGGGTGACGTTGCTCCTTGCCTAGATGTCTCTGCTGAGGTCAAAAGGGACATGATGAAATTGTTGCAAGACTATAAAGAGAAAAAGAGACAAAAAACAAGGATCGCTAGAGATTTGAAAGATGAAATAACACGATCATTTCACCATAATGATTATGTTGATGACGAGGAGGAAGATGCTCAGCTAGCACATGCTAGATATCAAAGTTTAGAGCAACATCGGTTTGAACATGACCAACAAGTCTACAGAGCAAGCAGGGGTGCATATCATGATGAAGGAGGCAGTAGCCGGCTACCAAGTGTTCCCCAAATGCGTCGATCAGCTACTGTTCGAGAAACTAGCTCAAGAGGATCAAGGGATATTGCATATGAATGTCAAACTCCGCTGCTAGACTTAGAGCTGTTGAGGTAGAGCTTGAAAAAGATCGAATTGGGACGAAACAATCTAAAGTCAACTCAAATTGGTTGAAAGCAACAAAGAACAAGTTGATTAAGGCATTTGGAAGTTGGGTTATAGATACCAACGTGCCATTTACTGTGGTGGATTCTGCATATACTAATCCGCTCCTTGAAACTATTCGTGACGTTGGCCCTGACGTAAGAGCTCCTTCCTCTTATGAACTCTCATATGTTTATCTGCCAGAAGCTGCAAAAGAAATTAGACAATGGATATCTGAATTTGCCCCCAAATGGAAAGAGAGAGGTGTCACCATAATGTGCGATGGTTGGTCCAGTATGACCAGATTGAACCTCATCAATTTTCTTATTTACTCAAATGGTTTCACCGTCTTTCATAAATCAGTTAATGCATCAGATGTACAACGTAAAGATGCTGATTACCTCTTCAAACTCATGAAAAAAGTAGTAGAAGAGGTTGGTCCAGATAAAGTAGTCCAGATAGTGACTGATAATGCAGCTACAATGAAAGCTACAGGGAGAACATTGATGAAAGAGTTTCCAAACTTATACTGGACACGATGTGCGACCCATTGTCTGGATCTCATTTTGGAGGACTTTGCTAAGCTGGAACGTGTTGGGGATGTTATAAAGACAGCCAGGATGATCTCAAACTACATCTATAAGTATGATTGGGCTGTAAACTATATGAAAAAGTTACAAATAATCGAGATATCATAAGACCGGGTATCACTAGGTTTGCGACAAATTTTGTCTCTCTTGAAAGTTTGGTGCGGTACAAAACTGCCTTAAGAGACATGTGGGAGTCACCTGAGTGGTTGAACTCTAGATTGGGGAAGTCAAAAGATGCAACAGTAAAAGAAGTGCGTCAACTCGTTCTATCATCAACTAAAGAAGCCTTGTCATTTTGGAAAAAGGCTGATGAAGTTCTGCAAGTATTTGAACCTCTTGTCAAGGTATTGAGATTAGTTGATGGTGATGACAAGCCAACCATGGGCTTCATATAAGAGGCAATGGAATGAACAAAGCTGGCTATTAACAAAGCAGTTAGGAATAGCAAGAGGTACGAGGCAATCTTTGAGAAAAGATGGAACTTCATGCATAATGATTTGCATGCTGCAGGTATTGAATTAATTTTCTAATTTCCATTATCGCGTTTATATTTTCTACAACATAATTTATAGATTGTATATCATGTTTCCTTAATGGCTAACCTGCTTTATTTTTTTTCAAAGATATTTTTTTAATCCCCAATACATGTATCGGCAAAGTCAAGATTGGGAAGACAGAGAGGTAAGAACTGGAGTCCAAAATGTGATAATGAGGTTGGAACCAGATCTTGATAAGCAAATCAAAGCAATGAGACAGGTTGCGTGAAACAGCATATGTCTAATTATTAATTTATTAATTTATCTTGTACATTATATTTCATGAATTTTAACATTGGCATAAATATGCAGATATTTCTTTACAAAGATAGGATGGACTCCTTTGGATCATCTATAGCTCAAAGGGCAATTACATCATTAATGCCAAGTGACCACAATTTATTCATATGCACACACATATAATTACATATGTTAAATTTTGAAGTTTGAATTTTCATTTTCTAAGATTCTAAGGAAATATATTTCATGCAGCTGAATGGTGGATACTTCATGGTGGATGTGCACCTGAACTTCAACGTATTGCAGTTAGAGTGTTAAGTCAAACGACTTCCGCCTCTAATTGTGAACGAAATTGGAGCATGTTTAGTCGAGTGCACACAAAGGCAAGGAACAGGTTGACGTATAAGAAGCTTGATCTCATTGTTTTCCTTCGTTATAATCAAAAATTGAAATTGAGATGTGCAAAACGAAGGACTGAAGAAGAACTGATTGAGTCTTTCAATCCTATTAACCTGGATTACATATTTGACGATGATGATCCATTAAACCTTTGGCTGTCCGAAAAGGAGCAACCAGTTTTTGAAGGAGATGACTTGAACTGGTTGAATCTTGATGAAAATGAGGTGAATGCCGACATCGATATTGAGGATGATGATGATCCCCAACCTGACGCGATTGCTCCATTTCGCTACATTGTTGACCAACAACCACAAGATACGCAAGGAAGTGACTGTGAGTCAGAGGGACACTTATCGCCTTCAAGTAGTCATGGTGGAAGAAGAGATGGAGGAGATGGAGGAAACGGAGGTGCAAATGAGATGGGTGCTTCCTATTCCTCCAGACAATCAACAGATTACTTTACTAATCGTGGTCGTGGTGTCACTGTTGAAGATGACAGAGGAAGTCGACGTTCTCCGGATAAGCAACCAAGAGAACCGACACAAACTTATCGTCGTGTAAGAAAAGGTAAGGAACCTGTTCAACCACATGGTTATCCAACTGATGCCATGTATGGATACGCAGGTTTTCAAGAAGTGCCATCAAGTTTTACAGGATCCGGTCTGTTTGCTTCTTCAGGTGGCTATGACACATATGGCGGTGTCTTAAATAATTATGGATATAGTTCAATAAATACTAATTGCCCTCCACCGCCTTATCCTTCACATGAGCCATAATTTGTTAGGTCTGATTCAAGTAGACGACATCGAGATAACCCTCCGATCATCAACCAAGGGACTATTAATTACGGGGATCATCATTATCATCAGCCTACCTTTTATAGCGGTAATTCAACTTCAAGTGAGCAATCTTGGATGGATTCAACAGCGTCATCAATCTTCTACCCACAACAAGAGTCACATGGTGTTGATCAGAATAATGATGACACCTACCAGGATCCTCTCCATCATTCATTTTGGTGGTGATAAATTTTCATGTATTATGGATTTTAAATATGAGTTTGTATCAAATGTACAATAAGATATCTAGTGTGTTTTATTTTTTGTGAACTTCGTAGCTATCTATTATTTAAACTAATTTTATCTTCTACCATTTGTAGTTTTATATTATTGTGGGACATTATAAATCTTAACTTATCGTGTTTAACTATTGTGAAAATTAACTCATTACGTTCACATAAATTATAAAATAAGTAATATTTTAGACCAAACTTAATATAGTTTATCTTCCACCTAGCATATTTTTTGTTAGGAATAAAATTGCAAACGTCTTCTAAAAGTTTAAAGTCCAATACTGTTTATTTTTTTCCCTAAATAGCGTTAGCACTTCACCTGTTTGTCCCCACTCTGAAACTCCATGAGTCCAAATATTTTGTTTCAAACAATTAAAACAAACATTCGTTGATTCCTAAAAAACATAAAATTAATCACACTCAGCGACATGATAATGAAACTTTAGACTTTAAATTAATCGCCAGGCATGGTTATGAAAGGTCTTCCGTCTTCGTCTACAAATGTTAACAAAAATTACGCTAATAATACAATTACTTACATAATTGTAGCACAAAGTAAAAAAAAGTACAAATTCAACCGAAAAAACAACCATGTCAACCATTTGACGCTGCGACGACCGCGATCCGTTCCGCGATAAGCGTATCATACCGTTTCCGTGACACCGCGACCGAATCCGCATTTTGAATCACTGGTTGTAAGTATACATCAATACTGACTCCAGGACTTGATTTTCCTGGAATAATCAGTGAAAGAATAAATGATGATGGCTTCGTACATAGCCACGGAGATAGATTATAAGGGATTAATAGGTTGTATTCATTAGACGATATGGATTAAAGCCATCGCCTGCAAGGGCAAGTCTAACATTACGAGGATCAGAAGCAAAGTCAGAATATAAGAAATCAAATTCCCTCCATGCTTTACCATCAGTTGGATGTCTCAGCTTTCCATCTTTCACACGATCCCTATCGTGCCATCTCATTTGTTCAGCTGGCTTAGGTGACATGTAAATCCTTCTCAATCTAGGGATTAGAGGGAAGTAATGCATCACCTTAGCCGGCTCTCCCGTCTTAACATTTGTATTTCCTTCACACGTCTGACCCCCCTTGCCTTTTACTGTCTTCCATCTTGAAACACCACAAACATGACAACTATCTTTTGCTGATAACTCACCCCAATATAAAATGCAATTATTAGGATAAGCATCAATCTTTTGATATCCGAGACCTAAGGCACTAAGCATTTTCTTAGTTTCATAATAAGAGGAGGGAAACTCCAAGATTTGAGGGAGGGCAACTCCTAAAAGTTTTATCAACATTGTGAAAAACTCGGCTGACCAATGAAACATACATTTCATATAAAACACGTGTAGAAGGAAAGATAATTTTGAAAACATGATACAACCATCATAAAGTGCCTCATTGGACGCTTCCAGTAGCCTCTGATACTTCACTTTTTCTTCATCATCCAAGGGAGGATTTGTTGATTCATAAAATTATTCAGAGGTCATATGGTCATCATACATGTCAAAGGTTTCAACCCCTTCATCAAGTGGCGTATCAACCTCATCATGTACAATGTCATCCCCAAACCCAGGTATATCAACCCCAAAAACTGCTTTCAATAAACCTTCCATATCATCTCGTCCAACAAAATTAGGTGGGTCATTATTTGTTTCTCGACTTATGCTTCCTCTATGTTTCACATGATCAAGAATGTCCCCCTTTACAACAAAAAATAAAATGCTTATACTCCTTATAAAAACCCTTGAATAAAATATGTTGCTTAACTTCTTCTATAGGCAACCATTTATCCACTTTGCATCTCCTACATAGACATCGAGTTCTTCCTTCTACAAGATTTTCTTTAGCAAGTAAATTTGACAGCACCATCAAGATAATCAGGATGATGATTTGGCAATTCAATCCAATTTGAGTCCATTTCTACGAACATAAAATAATTTAGTACAATATCTTATACACTTCACTTGATGATAATAAAACAAATACTATTTAAATTACATGTAAGTAATAACAATGACTATACTACTAATAATAATAAGTACCCCCTACTCTAATTTTATTTCCTATTTTGAGGCTATTTTCTATTGTTCTGATTGAAAGACTGAATGGGCTTTGTTCCGTTTTTCATCTATTTTATACATTGCACCCCTACATATTAATCTAATCAAAAAACCCATTAAAAGACAATGAGAGACCCACTAATCGTGCTCTTCAAATGAAAGCAAAGGTAAAACCCAAATCATCATCATAATCATCAGTACTAAGCAAGCCCTAATGGTATGCCTGCTGTGACAAAGATATGTATTTCATCTGATTTTTGAATCTTGGATTTTTTTTAGTTTTATTAATTAGGGGGCAGGTGGTATATTACAAATACTAATAATCTCGAAATTAATGTGCCAAGACATGTTTGCACCTCGTTTATTCTGCTACTCAGATATTATATTTTGTTGCTGCAATTCAGATATTAGCTTTTATTCTTCTTTCTATTGCAATATTAAATCATTTTGTGCATGGAAATATTTTAAGGGCAACTCTTCAATTGTGGGTTGGCGACTATATACAAGGGGTACAAACATAAACTAATTGCAATATATGACTGCACATTATAATTTAAACCTGGGGCAGAGCGAGGAAAGCATTGAAGATTTACTAGCAATTGAGCGACTTAGAAGACTAAGAGAATTTTCTTTTAGATGTGATCTTACGCAGAGCGATGAAAGCAAAGTTATCAGATTACCAAGCCAACACCTTCTACCAATTACATAATAATCTACATTCATACATAAAATAATAATGTAAGCCACATTATCAATATATTTCAAACAATAAGCATATCATATACATTACACCCTAAGCCAATAGATTTATTATTTTATTATATACCTTATATTGATTTTGGGTATAAGTGACATACCAATCGTAAACAAATCAACAACCCTTTCCTAATCATTACTTAAATATACTACAACATTTAACAACACCTAAAAACACCCATATACTCCATTAAAAGAGAAGAGCTTCCCAATGCCTCCTACTATTCTACCATCAAATAGTCACAAGAAAAAAATATTGAGACACAAAGTCTTATGAAGCACTGAACAAATCACACAATAATTAAAATCAAGAAAATAGTACATAAAGTATTACCTGAAGCTTGAAGAGGAGCTTTCTTCCAAAGTACTTGTCGACCCAATCCAAAAGATAATAAAACTAACGATAAGCATGAGTGAATATAACTAAGAAGATGGATAATATCAAACACTCTAAAACTATAATTGTTAGCACACTACATCAAAATGTCAGACATTCAGTCATGTGTAGGAGAAGATTGGCTAAACTCAACAAGCTACGTTATAATTAATCAACAGAATGTGACGGGATATAGTTTCAAAATTTGGAGCTCTCATTAAAGATGTCCTAATGATTTGAAAAAGAACGAGGAAAGAGATATAATATTGCAACCCAATATGCTGCCATAGTTTCAGAATTTTTTATATGATTCTTAAGCCATTGAAATAGCCTTTTTGAGCTCAGGAAAAAATGTATACCATTTTTGAATACTAAACATGAAACTAGGCTATCCTCCAACAAAAAAAAAAAAAAAAAAAAAGAAATTTGGCTTCCGTCATTAGGCAGGATTTCGTATGTGGACATCCCTTGGTCCTCTGCCAGAGGCTTCATGAAGCTATAATAGCCTGCCAATAGAGGAGGCAGGTAATTGCATCCTGAATACCACATTTTTTCCAAGATAGAAAATCAAATTACATTAGGTAAGCTTTTGTACGAACACAAAAAGACCAATATAAAACTATACCGACATTAGCTTGGGCAAAGAGAAGACTCTGTTAGAAGATAAAAAAATGAATAATCCAGAAAATTCTTGTACTAATATCCTAGCATAATCAGAGGAAAATCCATGCTATTATCGGGATATATCCAATACGTATGCTATAGAATTGCATTGAAAATATACGATAATTGTAAGAAAAGTATATAAACTAATACTAACATCCTTGTTGGATATTCAGTATTAAAACATGGATATGGCCAAGTTCAAGTAACATTGATATTAACTACGGATCCCATCGCTTTTAGGATATATGAAGTTACGTAACTACTTAAGACAAGAAAAGAAGCTGTTCAGAAGGCGTACAATGAAAAATTTTCTAAAAAGGAAATGTGGTTATATGAAGGGTCATATACAATACAAATCAAGTTGGTCGATTATCCAGTGTACTTTGTGGTTCCAATTGTAGCTCAATAAGGATAATGCCAAATGTTTAGGGGAATATGGAAGCAAGTTCATGTATGCTACAAATGACACTCAAAACTCTTTCACCCTTACAAAATCAGAAAGGACACTTGCTCAAGTTCTGTGCTTTTACACTTTCTCCTTAAAAAGCAAAATTCCATCCATGTTGGACAAAATTGTTTCAGTCAACTGCTTTTGTTTTATGCTAATCATAGAATTAAGCCCCTTATATAATTTCTCAAGGAGAAGTAACTAAGACAATTTTGAGATGATGATTTCATCACCTTAGACTGATTAAAACCCAACTGCTGCAGCAGAACTTTCAATTGGGACGGCAAAATGCAATAAGCCTGCAAATCGTGGTGTTCTAGGTAGACTATTTAAGAAAGCATAAATGTTAGCATGCCATGCAGATTTTTTAATGCTCAACTGTACACAAACTTTAAAAAATTCAAATTGGCATCAAAATTTTACCTCTATCAAGGATTTAGCTTGCTGACAATACGCTGAGCATTAGCTCCTTCACATAATTGAAGGATAAAAGTACCACAATTCACAGGCAAAATAATGGCTCTATTAACGTGGACTTCAAATATTGTAAAACTGTTCAGCAATTTCATGAACTTAAAGAACGATTGATAGAAGACACACACCTGCTTTAGTCTCTACTAGCTTTGATATCTATTCATCACCTTCCTTCAGTCTCTTTCTCCTAGTAGGCTTCAATTTTGCCAATGATGCAGGGCATGAAACAATCTACAACAAAAACTGCAGCAAACCCCAGTGGCCCATTATCAGTCATCTAAATTGCAGAATAGATGACTGAATCAACAAAATCTGCTTCGAGCCTTCCTAGAAACCGAAAAATTTTAACAAACAACCAAAACCTCAACAAATTCAAATGCATGAGTTAAATTTCAGGGACTTACCACCGTAAAAGACATGAAATTGATCGAATAGTACTGTTACGCGAGTTCAATCAGAGATTAAGAGGGGATCGAGTAGGTTAGGATTTCGAGACAACACAGATGATTCGAATCAACCAGCAAGCCTGATGACTTCGGGACGAAATTGATAATATTGGGATGGAGAAAGCTAGGATTTTGAGAGGGGGAATCGATCGCGAGAAGGATGAGCAAAAAGGGTTCTCTCTCTCTCTCTCCAAATTAAACTGAGATGAGTTTTAAAAAAAAAAAAAAAATCCCTTCACACGCATGCATATGATGACTTTTTAGTGTGGCGGTCTCCAAAATTTGGGCGCAGGTTTCGATGTCTAAAATCTCGAACCTTTTAAGGGATTGTTTTTTTATGGGAAAATTAGGTAGGTAAAAGAATGAAGTAGATTAAAATACATTGAGATAAATTAAGATAGGTTGAAGTTGATATTTTTTTTGAAATGGGTTAAAATAAGTTGAAATAGGTTAAAGTGGATTGATGTAGGTTGAAGTTAGTTGATGTAAGTTGAAGTTGGTTGAAGTTGGTATATTTTTTATGCGGTGGGTTGAAGTGAGTTAAAATAATGAGAATGTAATTAATGTGTGATAATTTATGAAATTATTGAAATTTTGCAGAATTTTTGTTTATTCTTTTTTAATTTTAATTTTTTTATTTTTTTATTTTAAAAATTTTTATTTTTAAATTTTTATTTTTTATTTACTATTTTTTGTTTTTTATTTTTCGATTTTTCCGTTTTTAATATTTAATTTTAAATTTTAAATTTTTATTTTTATTTTTTATGTTTTATTTTTTATTTTTTATCTTTTAATTTTTTAATTTCTTATTTCCTATTTTTTTATTTTTCGTTTTTTATTTTTCGTTTTTTATTTTTTGTTTTTTATTTTTAAATTTTAATTTTTTAATTTCTTATTTCTTATTTCTTATTTTTCATTTTTTATTTTTTATTTTTTATTTTTTAATTTTTGATTTTAAATTTTAAATTTTAAATTTTAATTTTTAATTTTTGTTTTTATTTTATTGTTTTTATTGTTTTTATTTTTTATTTTTTATTTTTATTTTTATTTTTTCATTTTTCATTTTTTTGGTATTTTTTATTCTTGTTTTTTAATTTTTAATTTTTAATTTTTTACTTATTACTTTTTATTATTTTATTTTCCCATTTTTTAATTTAATTTTTAATTTTTTATGTTTTTATTTTTTGTATTTTTGCATTTTTATATGTTTTTAATTTTTAATTTTTTAATTTTTAATTTTCTTATTTTTTATTTTTTTATTTTTTATTTTTTTGTTTTTTATTTTTTTATGTTTTTATGTTTTATTTTTTATTTTTTCTTTTTTATTTTTTAATTTTTGTTAATTTGTTATTTTGTAATATTATATTTTTTATTTTGCATTTTTTATTTCTTACTTCGTATTTTTTATTTTTTATTTTTTTATTTTTTATTTTTTATTTCTTAAAAAATGAAAATGAAAAATGAAAAATGAAAAATAAATATGAAAAATACAAAGTAAAAAAATAAAAAATTAGAAATTAAAAAAATTAGAAAACAATAAATAAAAAATAAAATATAGTAACTAAAAAATAGAAAAATAAAAAATAGAAAAATAGAAAAATAGAAAAATCAAAAAATCAAAAATAAAAAATAAGCAATAAAACATAAAAAATAAAACATATAAAAAATAAAAATGAAAAATAGGAAATTAAAAAATTAAAAATAAAAAATAAAAAATCAAAATAAAAAATCAAAATAAAAAATAAAAAATAGAAAAATAGAAAAATAGAAAAATAAAAAGTAAAAAATAAAAAATAAAACATAAAACATATAAAAATAAAAAATAAAAAAGAATGAACAAAAATTTCACAAATTTTCGATAACTTCATAAATTATCACACATTAATTATATTCTCATTATTTTAACCCACTTCAACCCACCACAGAAATAATATATCAACTTCAATGCACTTGAACCTATAACAACCCACTTCAACCTAATTCAACCTATTTTAACCCACCTCAAAAAAAAAATACTAACTTCAACCTACCTCAACCCACCTCAACCTACTTCAACCTACTTCACCTTTTACCCATCCAATTTACCCACGAAAACGACAGACCCTAAATCTCACATGATACTTTACAAATTATTAAAATTATGAAGGGGGTGGGTTGAAGTTGGTTGAAGTAGGTTGAGGTAGGTTGAAGTGGATTGAGGTAGGTTGAAGTGGATTAAAGTTGGTATTTTTTTTTTCCAAGTGGGTTGAAATAGGTTGAATTAGGTTGAATTAGGTTGAAGTAGTTTGAAGTGGGTTGAAGTGGGTAAATATGGATTGACCCACGAAAAGAACAGGCCCTAAAAGCATGCCCAATGGTGAGCCTCTTTTTTTGCTCACCCGTGAGGACCCACCTATGCCACATTAGTTAGTGAGCCAATTTTTTGGCTCATAATCTTCGCTTTCTCTAATACAAGGCTCACTACTTTGACTCATCAAATAAAATAATACTCATAACCCCACACCTAATCATATTAAATTAGTTTAGTTTTCATATTTTGGTTTAGTTAGTTATTTGAGTTATTTATTTTGAATAAATAATATGCGCATATTGATTTCATAACGTGACTAAATGAAGGGTCATAAATTTTTTATACAAAAATACAAGATTTTCAAAAAAACACACATGCTTGAATATAGAAATTACAAGAGTTCGATAATAAATTACAAAAATTAGCATTGTTAGATGAAAAAAATTACAATAGTTGAACAATTTTTTTAACAAAAATTACAACTTCTTTTTAAAAACCCAATTAACAAATAAATAAATATAAATTTTAAACATAAAAAAACAAAAAAGCTAATAAAAATAAAATAAAAAAAGAACACAAGAAAAACCAAAAAAGGAAAAACAAGAAAAACAAAAAAAAAAAACCTTAAAAAAAGAAAAAAAGGGCTGAAGGGCCGCTCACGGGGCCGAGCCTCCCGTGAGGCTTCATGCGCGGGCTGCCCAGTGCAGATCCTTAATCCTCCAGCCCGCTTGCCACGTCAAAAAATTGGCCCGCGAGAGCTGGGCTGGGGATGCTCTAATAGTTGTGGACATTCTCAACCTTAAAAAACATTGAGAAATCCACAATTACCATCGACACAACCGAAAAGGGTCGATACTTAAGGGTCAAAATATAGGCTGATTTTTAGTTATGTGTCCTATGACAGATCTAGCGTGAAATTGATAAACCTCTATTTTGATCTCATTTTAGCATGTATTTGATTCCTTTATCCTACTGGTTTTATGTTGGATCTTGATGAGGAAGCGTTAAATTTGTCTCCTTTGATCCATATTATGTTTTATAAGTGGTTTTTCTTGTTTTTAAGAGTTTCTGCCGAGAAGATAAGGAAATCACTAGATCTGATAGAAACGAAGGCCATGGGGTTAAGTTTTGAGAAGGGAAAAAGGTTCAATGAAGTTCCGAGGGCTAGAAAGGCAAGACTAAGGGCCTAAAAGAGTGCACCGTTTACCGTGCACTGTGATGCAACCATGCAGAAATCCTGTAGTAAAGACCTGATTTTCCGAAGCGGTCCACGGGCACCCGTGCCTTGACGCACGGTTGTGTGTCAACGTGCATCTCCCCAATTTTCACGTTATTTAAGTTGATTTCGGACTTTATTAGAGGCAGTTTTTAGACTATCCTAGAGACTTCTCCTTTAGCTATTTTTAGGGTTTCTATTAGCTACTAAAACCCCATTAGGGGCAGAATAACCTAGGCTAGATAAGTATATATTATGTACAAGATTGTGGATTTTGCTAGTGAAGACTAAGCTTCTCTTCTCTTTCTCTCTTTAATTTCATGCTTTTCAATTTGTTTGCTACTTCAATGGTTCATTGTTATGCTTGTACTTTTGTGTTTATAATTTGTCATTAAAGTTGTGTTCTTTGGTTGTGATTAGCCATTGAGATGGGTAATTGATTTTGTTTAAGCCTTAATCTACCTTGTTTATGCTTGGATTTAGAGTTTTCTCTTATGCCCACCAAGTGTTTGATGAAATACTTGAGCAAGTTTTCATCGTGTTTTGGGGCAATTGACTTACATCGAAAGGTGAAATTGATTGTCTAGTGTCGGTAGAAAAGATCGCTAGTATTTGGACATGACAATAGTCTGAATTCTACCTAGATCTATGATTGATACTATAACGGCCCGACCATAATATTCATATTAATTACATTAAATCATCGTAATTACAAACTAATCAAGTTGGGCCCCGCATTTTCATCTAACAATTTTTCATTTCAAATCAGCATTTCCTACACACATATATATACATTTTTGTACCATTGCAGGTTGAATCGGCAGAATAACATCGAAATCAATTTTGATTACTCTTAAGATAACTCATCAACATTCTAAATGTGTTTTTCAAAATATTACATCTCCAAAAAAAAAAAAGTCAACGCCGGTCAAAGTCGGTTTGACCGGCCAAAGTCGGTCAAGGGAAAAAAAATCTTAGATTTTTTTTTCTTTTTAATATATATATATATATATATATGAGAGGGGGGGCTCTCATCTCACTCACACACACGGCAGGGGAGGGGGAAAGAAGAGAGGAGAGAGAGAGAGAGAGAGAGAGAGAGAGAAGGAGGAAGAGAGGGAAAGAAGAGAGGAGAGAGAGAGAGAAGGAGGAAGAGAGAGAAAGGGAGAGAAAAAGGAGAAGGAGGCGGAAGAAGAGATTCAGGTTTTGGGTCCTGGAGCAAATTTAAGGTGAGTAATTCTTGGCTCCTCGATCTAAGGACTTGCATTTGATATTTTATGATCTAGTATATTAGAATATTAATGTCAATCGGTAGAAGTCAATCGTATAATTTCATGTTAATTGTAATACTGATGGAGGTATCGTAAGCTGTTAATTATGATATGAATTCATTCACTATGGGTCCGAAATTATGAATTGGGGGAAAATTTGCCTGAGAATTAATGCTGAAGCGCGGTTAATCTTTTGATTATTGTGAGCTATTAGGTTTGACAACATTGTAACAATTTTTCTGAAGAATATACATATTATCGGAAAATTATGGTAAAAGTCGTAAATTTGGAGGTACGCTTTGTAAGCGATAAATTCCAAGCATGTATTTTCTGATTTATGAATTTTGATTAAGATGTTACGTTTGATGAAATGTGATTATATGAGTTATAGTAGTGATTGCCATTATGTTATTTTCTTGTCAAAGCATAAGTGATATAAGAGTTGATGCCGAGATATAGTTAAACCTCTTTTATAAAAAGCCTGAAGTATAATTTTGGACCGATGGAGGAGCCAGTAATGATATTAAAAATATTAATAATAATTCGGTCGGATGAATATGGCCATAGTTTAAGTTATGCAATGGCAAAAATAACATTAATAACAATGATAAGTAACGAGCGTATACCAATTATTAGAATAAGGTAATGACAATGTCGTTACCCCATTACATGATTATCACGTTCATTAAGTAAGAGTTTGTAGTATAAAAGACAGGAATTTAAATTAGCTATTAAACCAAGATGTTCAAGGGCAGGGATGACAGTAAAACAAAATAAAGTCAAGTCAATAACTTTTATATGTTAATAATCAGCACATAGCTCAAGGGACTCAAATTATCTATCAAATTAAAGAATCCCAACAAATTTCATAACCTTGCACTAATCAAAAGAGAATCACATATGTAAAACAGAAACGAGGTCACATCTGCCGCTTCAAGCTGCCAATGCACATTTTCCAAATGCACGTTTTCATTACAAAGAAGAGAGAATCTCAAAGACCAGGTACGTACATTGCCTGTGCTCTTCAAAAACTCACAATGTTCTCAACAATGTAAAATTAATATAAGATTCATTTAATGAATCAATTTCTCAACGTTTTGTCACATAAACAAGTGGCCCCGCCAATCATCATCAGAGCTTATGCCCAACAATTATCAAGGCTTATGCCGACCAATATACCCGCACGGCGTCAACTCAGGCTTCTCGATCGGCCTGGGGGGTGAGCACCTAAAGTGTGATCGTTTCAAGATGTACATCGACCAAGGGGTCCACTTTCAGATAACAATCAGCAGATCCATTTGACTTACGTATTCTCTCTCTCCTGTTTGCAAAGCAAAAATGGTTTGAAATGCGGCCGGCCCAACTCATTTACTACAACTTTTTTTACCACATAGGAATGTACGTGCTGAGTTTCGGCTCATCATTCGCATGTTTTCATGTTTTCTGTTTTAGGAATGGGAAGAAGGGAACAATAATTCTCCGTAATTCTCCTGAGAAACCAGAAAACCGCTAAAATAAGGGACATTTACTGATTACTAGCCAGTCAGCGCTTACAGTGATGATAGGTGAGTAACTGAGAGGTTACGATTGCCATTTCTTTGAAATCTGAGGACAATAATACTTCGCATTAGTACCTCAAAGTTACCACATGAGGAACAAATAGTGGGAAGAGACAAATACTTGTCTGAGGTAATTTCAGTTGTTTACTAAATTTGATAGCCTGGTTCCAACTTGGAACGGCGGTAACGCCTCCCTGCAAAACAAAAGTCTTCCACTGCAGATTAATAAATTCAGGGTTAAGCTAAGATAAGCAGCATTAGCTTTTGAGGGCGTTACAGTTATGGTATCAGAGCCCAGGTTTAGCATCACTGTGAGTTAGAAGGATGCCTATGAGGTAGGCTGGATCAGTGAGACGAAGGTGTGACCAGGAATTCATATGTATAAGTGTATCATGGGGATGTTTTAGAAAACATTTACCTAACCTGAATCTTTTAATAATAAGATCAATGGTATAGTTACATAATTCTTTAGGGGTTTTATCGCCAGTAAACTAGAGCAAGGATGCATTTAGTCAACTTCTTGGTGACGTGTGTAGTCCAGAAAAGTAAGCTAAGCTCATAGCAAATCTTGTGGAATCTTGGGTCGCTTATTTGTCATCAGAAGACTTTCAACCTAGAGAATTGGTTTTATTATGATGTAATGAATACATAACGTTTGGGTATCGTGAGGTTTCAACTATTGCAAGAAGGCAAAGTTTGCAAACGCTTGTATGATCTAATGCAGTATTGAATTATATTATACATGTGAGACGGGAGGAATGTACCTTGCAGCGATATTCATAGGTTGGATTATTAGGAATGCAGAGGGCCTATCACAGTGTCATGAATGCTTTACAATAATCATAAGGAGTCCTGTTGGGCAATTCAATAGCTTATGTGGTGTAAATTGATCCTATATTGATTGTATGGGTCAAGATGTCACACAAAGAATGTGTTGTTGTTAAGGTGCATGTGGAGTATGTGAAGCTATGTAGGCTACCGACTGCTCGGTGCAGATAAGTCATTATACCTTAGAAGCATGGTTAGCAGTAACAAAGGCAGAAGGATACGGGGGATATTTATATCTGGAATGTTAGGGGACGTTTTGAAATCTGGGTCATTGACCCAGATCATATAAACAAGTAAGTCTCAACTTGGGCAATATAGACATAGGAAACATCGGGAATGTGTGGGGAGAACTCCTTCCAAGATTCCCAAATCTATACTATTATATGAGATAAATCAAAATCTACAGGTACCTGGAGATTATCATGGATGAATTTTAGGTGGCATATCTCAGAAGACTCTTGAAAACAACTAAGGTTTGAAGTTGCTCATGATCATGCAAGTTTAGGGTGTAATGATGAGATTTTGTGATCCTTGACGTTGGTATTGAATATCAAGATGTGTATGCCAATCCACATGAGTTCAAGAGTGATTTTAGCGAATGGTTATGTGAAGAAAAGTTTGCAAATATGTGGTTATTGCGCTGTCATTAGACCTGAAACATGGGTGACTTTGGGAGAAAATTGGTATCAATTGGCATATCAAAAATTCATGCTTTTTGGTTTAATGATAGCTTGAGGAGTTAGCTTTCAATAAGCTCTGGAATTACTCAATTTTGAGTTGTGTACACAAAGTTATGACCACTTTACTGAAGACTACGCAGAATACATCGAAATTGGGATTGTGCACGTCTGTGTTCTATCCTAATTTTAGAAACCTTACTATGTGAATCATGCTTCGCGTCCTCAATAAAAGTTTTAGTGGACATTATGATCTTTTCATATTGAGGTTTTACATCTTCTTTGCAGATCAGGAATGAAAGATATGGATTTTCGAATGCAGGCCATCAAGCAGCACCCATTTGGAGATATTTTCAGAAATTTCTATGGGCATTACACACAAAAAAAAAAAAAAATTTACAAAGACTAATGAGGTCAACAAGTTTGATTATGTACAGAAGCTTACTTGGGTTGACAGCTGAAGTTTAATAAGTATTAAGAGATTCTAAGGAGACGGTATCAATAATGTCTCTTATGATGGGTTAGGTCATGGGTGTTGAGGGGCTCAGCAATACTCATTAGATTGAGCAAAATAATTTAAGGGGGGAAGATTATGCCCTGAGACTAATGAGGTCAACAAGTTTGATTATGTACAGAAGCTTACTTGGGTTGACAGCTGAAGTTCAATAAGTATTAAGAGATTCTAAGGAGACTGTATCAATAATGTCTCTTATGATGGGTTAGGTCATGGGTGTTGAGGGGCTCAACAATACTCATTAGATTGAGAAAAATAATTTAAGGGGGGAAGATTATGCCTTGAGGAGCATCAGGTAATTTGATAAGCAAACTTTTGGGATTAACAAAGATCAGGAAAAGACGATCATATACAAAAGTAAAACCGTAGGGGAGAGGCTTGAGGATATACCAAATATATCGATGGGTTTGTTGTTTTTGAATGTGGAAACATAATCATTGGGCCTTACTGCCAAGAGTAAATAAGATTCTGGGAGACAAGTAATCATTGGAGAAGCATAATAAGTACAATAATTATTAGAATTGAACTTTGGGGACTATTGACGCATTATAGAATATGTCGGTAAGAAATTGAAAAGGGTGAATTAAGCATACATATATCTATCTGTTGAATGGCCTTTATGGAGGTATTACAAGTGATTCTATGAGGGTGAGATGACAAATTTCAAAAAGCATTATTGTAACACAACGTCACATTCAAACAACAATGGATTGTGGAATATTAAAATCCATGAGATAACTGTGTATCGATTGAAATTCAGGCACCTTTCCTTTGATCTTCTCAAATCCTCAAAACCTTATCAGCATGAATCTTAGTATTATGATACCAGTATTGAACCAAATGGGAGTCCACTAACCTTTGCACAATTGATAATAGGCCCCTTGTCAGATATTACTGCCTAAGTCAGCATCCTTCTCGACCTCTTTGGCTACCACCTATAACTAGCCACCCCCTTAATATCCAATACCATATTTTAACCCCTTTTTATCAAGTTTTGCAAACTATACAATTATTGTAGCAATGCTTCATTACCTATCCCCTCCTCTATTAAATTTTCTCAAGACCGATTACCTTTGCTCAGCTTAATTGCTAAGACCATTCATTCAATGTTAACGTAATCTTTTCTTTCCCCTTAACCTTCAATCATCACATGGATAACTACGCTCCTACTATTCTGGTTTTGGATTAATGCACAAAGTTTTGAGTCCTATGTGATCAAGGATTGAAAGTCTGTCATTCTTATTGCTCTAATTATTCAAATTGTTTACACTTATCGTTGGTTTTCACTCCATCTACATCACAGTCATAATTTCATTACTCATCGTCTTCCAAATCTGCCAACTGTTCCTGTCATTTAAAATCTCACATCGACAATATTTCCAGATGCATTTAGCCATTAATCTACTTCATTCTTAATCATCTTGGTTCATGTACTAGTACCATTTCCTTGCATTCCACCCCTCGACCCCAAACATCTGCTCAACAGATCTTGCTGGATATACGAAATCTTACTGACTCATTTGTCTCCTGCATTAATGATGTTGCCCCAATCGGTTCTTATATTTGATTTAATGGCTCCATCCTTAACCTTTGCTTTTACTAATAACACCTGGCCCCTCCTTAATTTCATACTCCTAGAAAATTTGGGGCTCTTTAAAGGTGTGTGTACCTATTTCCGGCATTATTTGCTTTGTCCTGGCAGCCTGTTGTTTACCATTGAACCCATTCTGGCTCAATTTTAAGCGGATGTCGGCATTCCCTTACTTTTGACTCTTATCTTTCTCTTCTTCGTTCCATCAAGGATATAATTATCCGTATTTCACCTTTTCCGATTTAATTGGGGATGTAATTTTATATATATATATATATATATATATATATATATATATATATATATATATATATATATGCATATTTCAGGACCCCACCAATTTCCTTGCTTTCCTTCCAACACGTCGCCACTACTACTCACTAATTAGCTAAGCAGTATGCCTATTGGGGGCATAGAATACCATTTTGTTTACCCGAAAATGATAGTATCCTGGCTATATCAACCCCAACACACCTAGGTTAGGGATGAAAGGAAGAGCCTAGCAGACTTTGAAATTGTTAAACCACATACATCACCTCGTCACCTCCTAAGACGATAAATTATGCCTCCCCAACACCTTCTTAAACACAAGCACCTGATGAGCTAGGTTATGTTGGCTAAGCATGAGCACAATTACGTTCATATGTTTAAGTGAGGGAGCATAGACATGCTTAATTTGTCGTTCCAAATATGATTCACAGAGCTATTCAGACGCATAATCCGAACAAACAGACAAGTATCGATTTGAGGTTACGTTTAAGCCTATTCATGCCATCCCAGCTTAACTATTCATCCCTTTCAAGCTTAACATGAATCAAAACTTTAGTTAGACATAATCAATTCATTCTGAAGTCTACAATAATCATGGGACAACTAAGCTTGTTTTATTGCGCCTATCTCATGCTCTATCCATTCACATCCAAATTCGCTCAGTGACTTATTCAAGCTAATGGCGGTTAAACGAGCACCTTATTGGATACTCCAATCCTTTATTATCCCATTCCATATCCCGATAGCTCCACTAAGCTTACTTTAAGTAACCTCAAACTCCTACCCACTACCTCAAATACCTCCATGACATTGAAACAATTATCCCGTACACGTAGGTCACCTCATTTTACTCCAAAACTCATTGACACTTAATTAAAGCTTCAATTTGGCGATAACCCCACTCCATCAAGTCTATGGCCACAATCACACAACCAGCACGTAGTCTACAATTTTATCCAAATATCCATTCAACTTGATCTTAACATCATCAAACTAGCATAATGAAACCGAGCCTTAATCTCCAAACCCTAATGACCATTCATAACCAGGCATATACATTCAATTTTCATCACTTACTGATTTCATTTCATCATTCACTAAAGTGAGCCTCAAGCAATAAATCATCATTCCCAAGCTAAAATTACTTTTCCGAATTCTCACTCACCACACTACTCCAAATCTCTCAATCCACAATTCAATCCAAACATCCAACATGCATGATCCTTTACTTTTATTCAATTACTCATGAAAATCCAACCAAATATCCAAAACAAACAAGCGCCCACGTAGTTACTTTCTTCCCAAGCTAAAAGTTTCATGAAATCCGTGAATATTCATTTCTCCTTAAATGATTTGGCTAAGATGCATCACATGACTGCATGATCAATCCCACTCAATCTTCATTATTGCTCCTTATACACTTCCTCAAAATGCTTCTAAGAATCACCCAACTCAAAATGCTCCACTGAACTTCATAAGATCTTACCGGCAATTCAAAAACAATATAAACAATCCACTGCACACAATAATGACCTAATTTACACGCAAGCAGGTCAGTTCATGGACATGTACAGCATATTCTCACAACTCCCAGCTCAGGGACTATGTTCCAGATCCCGATCACATCACCATAATAAAGCCAATTCTCGCATTTATTTGCAGTACAGTAAAAGTTCGTTTCAAACTGCAAGTTTCGAGGACGAAACTTATTTTAAGGGGGGAAGGCTGTAACGGCCCGACCATAATATTCATATTAATTACATTAAATTATCGTAATTAAAAACTAATCAAGTTGGGCCCCACATTTCCATCTAGCAATTTTTCATTTCAAATCAGCATTTCCTACACACATATATATACATTTTTGTACCATTGCAGGTTGAATCGGCAGAATAGCCTCGAAATGAATTTTGATTACTCTTAAAATAACTCATCAACATTCTAAATGTGTTTTTCAAAATATTACATCTCAAAAAAAAAAAAAGTCAACGCCGGTCAAAGTCGGTCAAGGGAAAAAAAAATCTTAGATTTTTTTTACTTTTAATATATATATATGAGAGGGGGGGCTCTCATCTCACTCACACACACGGCAGGGGAGGGGGAAAGAAGAGAGGAGAGAGAGAGAGAGAGAGAGAGAGAGAGAAGGAGGAAGAGAGGGAAAGAAGAGAGGAGAGAGAGAGAGAAGGAGGAAGAGAGAGAAAGGGAGAGAAAAAGGAGAAGGAGGCGGAAGAAGAGATTCAGGTTTTGGGTCCTGGAGCAAATTTAAGGTGAGTAATTCTTGGCTCCTCGATCTAAGGACTTGCATTTGATATTTTATGATCTAGTATATTAGAATATTAATGTCAATCGGTAGAAGTCAATCGTATAATTTCATGTTAATTGCAATACTGATGGAGGTATCGTAAGCTGTTAATTATGATATGAATTCATTCACTATGGGTCCGAAATTATGAATTGGGGGAAAATTTGCCTGAGAATTAATGCTGAAGCGCGGTTAATCTTTTGATTATTGTGAGCTATTGGGTTTGACAACATTGTAACAATTTTTCTGAAGAATATACATATTATCGGGAAATTGTGGTAAAAAGTCGTGAATTTGGAGGTACGCTTTGTAAGCGATAAATTCCAAGCATGTATTTTCTGATTTATGAATTTTGATTAAGATGTTACGTTTGATGAAATGTGATTATATGAGTTATAGTAGTGACTGCCATTATGTTATCTTCTTGTCAAAGCATAAGTGATATAAGAGTTGATGTCGAGATATAGTTAAGCCTCTTTTATAGAAAGTCTGAAGCCTAATTTTGGATCGACGGAGGAGCCAGTAATGATATTAAAAATATTAATAATAATTCGGTCGGATGAACATGGCCATAGTTCAAGTTATGCAATGGCAAAAATAACATTAATAACAATGATAAGTAACGAGCGTATACCAATTATTAGAATAAGGTAATGACAATGCCGTTACCCCATTACATGATTATCACGTTCATTAAGCAAGAGTTTGTAGTATAAAAGATAGGAATTTAAATTAGCTATTAAACCAATATGTTCAAGGGCAGGGATGACAGCAAAACAAAATAAAGTCAAGTCAATAACTTTTATATGTTAATAATCAGCACATAACTCAAGGGATTCAAATTATCTATCAAACTAAAGAATCCCAACGAATTTCATAACCTTGCACTAATCAAAAGAGAATCACATATGTAAAACAGGAACGAGGTCACATCTGCCGCTTCAAGTTGCCAATGCACATTTTCCAAATGCACGTTTTCATTACAAAGGAGAGAGAATCTCAAAGACCAGGTACGTACATTGCCTGTGCTCTTCAAAAACTCACAGTGTTCTCAGCAATGCAAAATTAATATAAGATTCATTTAATGAATCAATTTCTCCACGTTTTGTCACATAAACAAGTGGCCCCACCAATCATCATCAGGGCTTATGCCCAGCAATTATCAAGGCTTATGGCGACCAATATACCTGTGCGCGGCGTCAACTCAGGCTTCTCGATCGGCCTGGGGGATGAGCACCCAAATTATGATCGTTTCAAGATGTACATCGACCAAGGGGTCCACTTTCAGATAACAATCAGCAGATCCGTTTTACTTACGTATTCTCTCTCTCCTGTTTATAAAGCAAAAATGGTTTGAAATGCGGCCGACCCAACTCGTTTACCACAACTTATTTTACCGCATAGGAATGTACGTGCTGAGCTTCGGCTCATCATTCACATGTTTTCATGTTTTCTGTTTTAGGAATGGGAAGAAGGGAACAGTAATTCTCTGTAATTCTCCTGAGAAACCAGAAAGCCGCTAAAACAAGGGACATCTACTAATTACTAGCCAGTCAGCGCTTACAGTGATGATAGGTGAGTAACTGAGAGGTTACGATTGCCATTTCTTTGAAATCTGAGGACAATAATACTTCGCATTAGTACCTCAAAGTTACCACATGAGGAACAAATAGTAGGAAGAGACAAATATTTGTCTGAGGTAATTTCAGTTGTTTACTAGATTTGATAGCCTGGTTCCAACCTGGAACGGCGGTAACGCCTCCCTGCAAAACAAAAGTCTTCCACCGCAGATTAATAAATTCAGGGTTAAGCTAAGATAAGCAGTATTAGCTTTTGGGGGCGTTACAGATACTCTTGTAGTTTAACTAGGCTACTTCATGAAAATAAGTGGTTAGAACAATTAAACTAGCTTTTGACCCTTGAAAGAAGGCTTGAATGAGCTTTAACGATGTAATCGATAATCTCTGAATGCTAGCACAACTTGGAAGGGTTAGAGTTTGACTTGATTAGTTAGTTAATCTTAGGTTTACTTATATTCAAAGTTTTTTTTGTTTGCCTTAGAAGTTTAGTTCCTCTTCCTATCACCTTTTTGATTTGCCTAGATTGATATGCTTGAGTTAGTTTGAATACTTGAAAACACAACTCCATGTGGATATGACTCGTACTTGTTAGTTGTTAGCTACAGCCACGTCGTGCACTTGCGTAATTTAACACAATAAGTTTTTCGCACCATTGCTGGGGAGCTATTGATCTTCAATGTTAAAGCTTACTTGAGCATTGAAGACTAGGCTTTTAATTGGAAAAAAAATAAAAAAATTAGAAAACTAAAAATTTGACAAAAAGAATGGCTATTTTTCATTTTTCCTAGTTTGAGCATGAACCTTTTAGGTAATATTTTTCTAGAATGAATGATTGTTGTGCTCAATATGTGCCTTTTATGTGTAAAAAATGGGAAATATGTAAAGTTTGTGCTTGGGGGTATGACTCATAAGACCCGAGCCATCTTAGAGTGCATGAGTGGTGGTCTTTGTGCTCTGAATGCTGATGCAATATAGGGTTGCTTTGAGTCCTTGGCTTGGCATCAATGGCAATCTAAAGACGCTAGTGAGTCTTTTGTGTGCCCTTCCCCCGATTCCTATGATTTGCACTCTCAATCTCTATGTGTTGATCAATTTAGGGATTCTTATCATCACCATTTCTATTATGCTCATGTTGCATGCTCTAGTTACCAAACTTCTAATCAGATGTGAATTCTTTCCTTATTATATGATTTCTGATGAAGGTTTTTTTAGATTAGATTACATGATAGAGACCATGAATAAGCAAAATGCTAAGTTTGACAATTACTCGCGGGAGAATCACCTATCATATGAGACCGACCTTAGCCTACCTTCTAGAGCTAAGGCCAGTTTGTAGGATGATGACGAGTCTTCCTTTCCCCTAGAGTTTGATTTTGTTATTGACACAACTTTGACTAACATAGAGAAGTGATTGACGCTCCCTTGACTCCATAATTGCTTGTTGCTTCATCCTCACTTAACACCCTTAGAGACATTGCTAAGGGTGTCTTGACATTACCTATTTCTCCCCTCCCTTTAGCTCAGTGCATGGGGCTCGAGGTGGGTGAGCCTTTTAGGGATGATTCTAGTCTTTATGGTGAGGATGATTCACTTGTATGGTTAGAAGAACTTGTAGTGGTTAAGCAATATTTAGAGAAGACCCCTTTAGAGGAGTCGTGTGATGATGATACGATTGCTGGTGCCTTTCCTAGCCCCAAGTTCAGGGATCCCATTCTTGTTGAGGTCCTTGACTTTGTCCTCATCCCATCTCCCTTATTCCCTTCCACCCTCCTCATGTTATGTGTTAGATGCTTCCCTAGGTGATTTTAGAAGGTGTGTTCCCTCCATTAACCCCTATTCTGCATACCCAGAGGACATGCCCAGGAAAATAAGGTGGACCCCTTCCTTTGATCATTCTTTCAATTTTTCCCAGGTATCTAATAAGTTTAAGAGGGTGCTAATCATTTGTGTTGTACTTTTTTTAGTGTTTTCTTATTTACACCATTATAAGATGCCTGCACAAGCACATGACAAGCTCTTGAGATCTTTGACGGCATCAGAGTTAGAGACCCGAGTCTTGAATGATACAGAGTAGTGGCTTATTCCCCTCCTGCATCCCATAGCCTCATCTTGAGAAGGTGATAGCTAAGATGTACTTAGCACCTAACCTGATAATTTCGTTCCTTTATTTCTCTTTATTTATTTTTCATTTTGTATAAATCTTTTTTCCTTTTTCAGTTTGTCTCTTATTTTTGTATATTTATTATTATGGGTTTGTTTTATGTACATATATGCTTTATTGGTGTGGTGACTCCTTGGTCCCAAGGAGAACATTGTGAGATCTAGTGTGGGGGAGGAGAAGCCATGCTTCAAACTTTTAAAAAAGAAAAAATTCGAAAAAAATATTTTTAGTGGTTTTGGTGAGTTTTGTACTATCTTGATTAACTCTGACCCCTTGTACCTTGACTATTAGCTTTGCATAAGTATGATATACATGATAGATCTTTGTGCTAAATGTATCATTCTAGGTCCTAATTCTAACCCTGATAGTTCGTTATAGCTGCTCAATCTAGTCCTTATTTATACTTCATCATTATCTTAGGGTCTTACTCTTTCATTATTGACTCTCCCAGTTGTTTATGTACATACTTACTTTTGCTTTGGCTTTCAGAAAAATGAAAAATCAAAAAATTAAAAAAATAAAAAATAAAAAAAAGAGCTAAAAATAGTTTTAGAGTCGAAAGTGACAAGTTTTTCTTTGAGGCATGTACTACTGAGTGCCACCCTTTAAGGCAATACTGCTACTGGAAAAGCTTTCCAAGTTCATAAGTCAAATATGTAGTCTGTGTCAGTTAAGTGGGATTGATTCGGATTCTGGTAAGCCTAACTCATAGGATGATAATGCACTTACACAACAAGCACTGAGATGGATTCAAAGGTTGATGTACAATGGGGTGAAAAATTAGTGCTTTGATGTCCTCTATGGGGATTGAGAGTCTTAATATGTACATTCTATTTATATACAAGCTAGTATCTTTCTTAAAACGGTGATTTGGTTAGTTAGAATGTATACAATTTTGTCCCTAATATATATGTATTTTTGTTTGTAAACCCAGAAAGTTTTCTATTTTTCTTTCTCTTTCTCTTTTTCTTCTTTAAGATCTTATGAGTATATCTTCTGCAAACCCTCACGAGATCTCACTCATCCATTTAGGAACCAAGGGGTTTAAAGGACTTGTCGCATAGAATAAATGGAACCGTGATTACTACAAAAGTGAGTTAGGTCTTTTGGTTAGTTTTTCTTTGTTTTGCTCAAGGTTGAGCAAAAGTTAGGGAGAGGACACTTCATCCTTTTTATTTTAACAGAGAAAGAGACTTCAACATCCAGGACATTTTAGCATTCAGCAGTCTCCCATCAGAAGGAGATGACTTCAACGGTCGAGTGGCAAAAAGAGCAAACTTGAAGTTGCAACATCTCAATATCTCACGCCATAAGGTCCTCATGGATCAATCTTCAAGCTCAAATGCCAACAAGTTTATAGAGACCTAGCCACAGGCCTTCTGGCTCACACTCCAACGAGTTCACAGGGATCTGGCAGTAGCTATTCTGGCTTCAACACCACCAAGTTCTCAGTATTATAGCCATGGGTCTTCAGGCATCCACACCATTAAGGTTCACCACTGGCTGCTAGTACAATGAGACATTTCAAGACTGCTGGCTCCCAGCACAATGGTACATTCCAAAAACAGGCTGGCTCCCAGCACAATGAGACATTACTGACTCCCAGCACAATGGGATAACCGCCTCCTAACACAATGGAAAATTTTGAGATTGTTAGCTCCCTGCACAGTGGGGCAACCACTAGCTCCCGACATAATGCCACATTTTAAGACTGCTAGCTCCCAGCACAATGGGACAACTTCTACCTCCCAACACAATGGGATGCTTCAACACCACTAGCTTCCGGCACAATGGGACAGCCGCTGGCTCCCGGCACAATGAGATATTTTAACATTGTTGGCTCCCAACACAATGGGATAACCGCTTGCTCACGTCACAATGTGATATTTCGATATTGTCAGTTCCTAGCACAATGGGACAACCGCTAGCTCCTAGCACAATGAAATATTTTGACATTGCTGGCTCCCGACACAATGGGACAACTGCTGGCTCCTAGCACAATGGGATTTTTCGACATTGCTTGTTCTCGGCATAGTGGGATAACCGCTAGCTCCTAATACAATGGAACAACCGCTGGCTCCGTGTACAATGATATTTCAACACCGCTAGCACAACACAATTGGACATTTCAACATCAAAATCCCCTAATCCGACGAAAAGATAAAATCATTACAAGTTTGCTAGATTGGCAAAAGGTCTGCTTCTTCGGTGATAAGGAAGCCCGCTAATCCAGAACAAGGATAAATTCAACACAAGTTTGTTGGACTAGTAAAAGGTCCGTTGCTCCAGCGATAAGGAAACTTGCTAATCTGGTTAAAGGATAAGATCATCATAAGTCTGCTAGACCGGCAAAATGTCTGTTGCTCCAACGACAAGGAAACCTGCTAATCCGACAAAAGGACAAGAACCTGCTGGATCTCGGCATAATGGACATCATCAGGCGGCCATCACGGTGAAAGTTGGTAGACGCCAAGTCTCTGGACGCTCAGTGGCCAATCTTGGACGCTACATAGCAGACAGATAACTACAAGTCGTAACCATTACTTTATCCTTCGTCATATCGTGACACGACCAAAGGAGGGATTAACTGTAGATGCTTAAAAATGACATCTTATTTTAATAAGCTAAATGATGAAATTAATACCCCAATTTGAGTTTCGACGGCCCAGCATAGGTGCAATTAGAAAGGGGAAAAAAAAAGACCAATCGAACCCACCGAAAAAACTGGCATAATAGGCCAGTCTTAGAGAGAACCTGATCGGGTTCCTCATAAAGATAGCCGGCTTGGGTTCCTCTTTTCTGTTTTGATGAGACCCGTTCTTATTAGGCTAGTCATACAGACTCCCACTAGAATTAGCTTTCAGTGTCTACTTGGATTAATTAGAGTTCTAGTTTATCAAGTCAGTCTGTTTAGATTAAGCCTAACCGGAATAGGACTAGGTCTCCCTTTTCTAAACTGATTCATGTAGCCTCCTTAACCGCTATATAAAGGGGGCTGACCCTTTGGTTGAGGGCATGACGAAAAATCACAAAAGAGACACATTGCCCCGAAATTATCAAGAGTTACAACTAAAGTGAGAAAAAAAGGAGAGCTTCAGGATTCCTTTTCTAGGAGCAAAAATTAGTACTTAGAGTGGGAAATCGGACATTGATTCAAGAAAGTGTCACTCTGCTGAGTTCCCAAAAGATTTAGGTAGGGCTATCCTGAGGGCATACTTTAGGATCCCCTTATGTTTCTTTGTTAGTTATTTCGCTTAATTTGGTTGATTTTGGCAAAGATGTAACCTTTAATTAATTTCGTCCGCGCCCGCTGTAATAATTTGAATGGTTTACCTTTACTTACTTTTGGATGAATGTTGTGTTTTGATTTTATGTGAATGATTCTAATTTTTTGCATGAATGTATGTCGGTATAATTTAGTCTTAATATCCCGTGTTGACTAGTAGAGACCATCAGCGATGGCGGGCGGTGATCTGATGCATCCTGTCACACCACTGTACCATCACCTCCAAATCTAGATCTTCTATTCAAGGCTAAGGAGTCAGGATAGTCCCCACAATAGAGATCATTTGGGGCCCTTCTAAAAACCTTTTTGAAGCAAAATCAATTTATCCCTTGGGTGTCCGTTTGATGTCTCTTCGATTGTTCCTATGGGTATGATCTGCTTCAAAGATTGATGTGGTTTGTATGTTTTTCCTAAAGCTTACTGGCGACTCTATTAGTTAAAGCTGGATACTTTTCTTTAATTATTTCGTCTACTCCCTGTTTTTACGTTGTTGCAATTAGAGGGCAGATTCTGATCTAGGTAGTGAAACATGCCTGGACCAAGATAGGGGGTTTAAAACTAGCTAGGTGGATCAGACCTGTACCTAGATTTTAGCCCAAGGTGGGGAAACCGACAGGCCCCGAGGTAGGAAATTGGACCTAACCATGCCTAGGGAACTCGACCGGTTCCTTGGTCAGGGCCAAGGCCTAGTTTTTCAAGATGCTGCAGCCCAGTTCTGCTTGCCGCTTTTGTAAAAAAATAAATTAACTGTGCTTCTAAAAAGAAATAAAATACCTAGCACACAAGTCCGATCATTTGTGGGCGATCGTATGCTCAAGGAGGTGGATCCTTACATGTGCAGTTGGCGATGTTGTCATAGTTGCGCTCTATGTGATCATAGGTTAGGCATGAGCCTTACGACCTACTCCATATAGAGGAAGCTACAGGTGGTAGACTCAAACCCATAACTATCTTCATGCAGCTAACAGACCGCTCAGTGAAGTATCCTATGGGAATCTCTAAACATGTGCCTTTACAGGTTGGAAAGTTTTTCATACCTGTGATTTTATGGTGATGGAGATAGAGGAAGACGCCTAGATCCCTATCATTGTGGGCAGACTAATCTTAGCTATAGTTGAAGAAATGATATACATAAAGAATTGGAAGTTATCCCTCCAAATTCGACAGGAGAGGTTAGAGTTCAATTTGGCACAAGCTATGACTTCTCTAGTCTTGGATGAAGCCTGCCACCGAGTGGATATCCTTGAAGGGATGGTCGTGGATGAGATGACGATTCCCACTCCTCCTGTGGCTCCTTGGGAAGCTTATTTGATTGACTCTAGTGAGCATGAGATTGAGGCACAGTAGGTTGAAGCAAGAGAAGCTTATACTAAGATCTTGGATTCAATCCCAGCATATAGTCCTATATAGCAATGAATGAAGGTCTTTAGTGTGGAGATTCAATCCTCCTACAATAGTAAGAAGAGTGCCCTTGAGCTAGCATTCAAACCTTTGCCCGACCATCTCAAGTATGAGTTTCTTGGACCTAATAGCACATTCTCAGTAATTGTTACTACTAAACTTGATGACATCCAACTTGAGAAACTACTAAACTTGCTAAAAAAAGCAAAAAGGCGTCATATGTTATAGCATTGATGATGCTAAGGAAATCAATCCTTCACTTTGTATGCATCATATTCTTCTTGATGATGGTCACAAACCCTTTAGACAACCCCAAAGGCATCTAAATCCTAATATGCAAGAGGTTGTGAAAAAGAAAAGGTTATCAAACTCCTTACAGCTAGAATTATATACTCTATTTCAGATAGTGAGTGAGTGAGTCCAGTTTGGATGGCTCCTACAATAGGGGCATAATTGTTATTAAGAATGATTGTGACGAACACATATCTACATAGACTGTAATCGGATGGCACATGTGCGTTGATTATAGAAAACTGAATAGAGCCACCATAATGATCATTTCCCTCCTCCCTTTTGATCAGATGTTGGAGAGATTGGCAAGGCAGTTTTACTTTTGTTACTTGGATGGCTATTTTGGATTCTTTCAAATTGCTATCCATCCAATTGATCACGAGAGGACTACTTTTACTCGTCCTTATGACGCCTTTGCATACCAAAGGAAGCCCTTTGGGTTATGTAATACCCCTACCACCTTCCAACAATGTGTTACTGTTATATTCTCTAACTATATTGAAAGCATCATGGAAGTGTTTATGAATGACTTCTCAGTCTATAGAGGTACCATTGATTTATGCTTAGAAATTTGGCAAAGGTATTATACAGATGTGAGGAGGTCAATTTTATTTTGAATTAGGAGAAATGCCACCTCATGGTGTAGGAGGTGGTTGTCTTGAGACATGTTGCTTCTCATAGGGGCATTGAGGTGGACAGAGCTAAGATTGAGGTTATTGAGTGTTTACCTCCCCGTACTTCAGTAAAGGGTATTAAAAGCTTTTTTTCGTCACGTGGGGTTTTATTATGGATTTATCAAGGATTTTTCTAAGATTTCCAAGCCTCTAACTCAACTCCTAGCCAAAGATGCCCCGTTTGTGTCTATTGATGAGTGTCATGAGACATTTTGTAGGATTAAGTAGGCATTGATTTCTGCCCCCATCATCCAGCCACCTGACTGGAGCCTTAATTTTCAGATTATGTGTGCCGCCAGTGACCATGTAACAGGTACAATATTAGGGCAAAGGAAGGATAAAAAGCCTTGTGTGATTTATTATGCTGGCAAAACGCTGGATGAAGCTAAGCAAAACTACAACACTATTGAGAAGGATTTGCTCAAGGTCATATATGCAATTGAGAAATTATGATCTTATCTTCTATGCTTTAAGGTCATTATGTATGCTGATCAATTTACTCTGAAGCATTTCTAGCAAACAAGGACTCCAAGCCTCACCTCATCATGTGGATTTTTCTCTTGTAAAATTTTGATTTGGACATCAAAGATAAGGCTGGACATGAGAATGTAGTCGTCGATCAACTTTCTAGGCTCATTCTTGAAAGTTGTGACACCCTATCAATGATACTTTTCCCGATAAGCATATCTTTGCCATATCTTTGGGTGGACCCCTATGGTTCATAACTATTGCTAATTATTTGACTTTTCAGGTCCTACCGCCTGATCTTACGCACCATCGGAAGAAAATGTTCTTCTATGACATCAAGTTCCACTTTTGGGAGGAGCCTTTTTTATACAAGTTGTGTAACGATGGTATATATAGAAGATGCCTCCCTGAGGAGGAAATATTCGGAGCATGATTTCCGATAGCCATGACTCTTCATGTGGAAGAAATGCTAACACCTCCAAGACGGCTACTAAGGTGCTCCAAGTACACTTCTTTTGGCCTTCTCTATTGAACGATGTCCACCACTATATTCAGGCCTATGACCGCTGTCAGATGACAGAAAATTTATCTTAGAAAAATGAGATGTCCCCTCAATTTTATCCTTGAGGTTGAAATATTTGATGTGTGGGGCATTTATTTCATGGGGCCTTTCTTATCCTTTAGAGGCAACAAATATATCTTGGTTATTGTAAAGTATGCCTTTAAGTGGGTAGAAGTCATAGCTAGCCGTACTAATGACTTAAGGGTAGTGGCTAAGCTTTTCAAGAAAATCATCTTACCTCACTCTAGAGTCCTTCAGGTGCTGATTAGAGATAATGAGAGACATTCATTGTGTAGAAATTGGAGCACTTGTTAAGGAAGTGTGAAGTGCACCATAGATATGGGCTTGGCTAGCACCCTCAAACTAGTGGTTAAGTAGAGATATCCAATCGTGAAATCAAATTCATTCTAGAGAAAACAGTTACTAGATCAAGGAAAGACTGTGTAGCCAAGCTAAATGATGCCCTTCGGGCATATAGTACATCTTTCAAGACCCCCTTGGGCATGTCGTACATCTCAACTTCAATTTGAAGGTTACAGTGGAAAAGAGGTGCAGCTGAATAAACTTGACAAGATACATTTAGATGCTTATGAAAGGTCCAAAATTTGCAAAGAAAGGATAAAAAGGTGGCATGACAAGAACATCAATAGGAGAGAGTTTCGAGAAAGTAATTTGGTTCTCTTGTTCATCTTAAGATTGAAGCTATTTCCTGGTAAGCTTTGCTCAAGGTGATCGGGTCCATTTAAGCTATTAAACATTTATCCCCATGGAGCCCTTGAACTTAGAATGAAAGCTAGTGGAGCTTTCAAGGTGAATGTTTCGAGGCTTAAGCATTACATTGTTAGCAAGCCCATTGAAGGAAGGGTCTCCTATGACCTCCCTGATGTTACTTTTGCCTACAAATAGGCGAGAGTCAAGTTCGGGATTTAAAATAAGCACTTCTCAAGAGTCAACCCAAACTTCATTGCTTTAAAAAAAGGGAATAACATAGTGGAAGAAATTTAGGAATTGTGAATAGCTGAGAGAATCAAGGAAAATTTTGAAGTATAAAGAAATTTGACAGAGCACGGGCAATCGTATGGAATAGTGCACAACCATATACAGCAACAGGCAAGTTTTGCAAAATTTTCCCAAAGCTGTGCACTAATGCATGGATTGAACCCCACAAAAAACTAAAACGCATAGTTAACTGTGCGTTGAGACACAATCATGTACCTTGGCTTTTTCTTGACCTAGTAGCCCCACCCTCTCATTCTCACTCCTCTCCCTCTCAAACCCTTGCACCTCTCTCTCTCTCTCTCTCTCTCTCTCTCTCTCTCTCTCTCTGGCTCTCTCTCTAATCTAGCCACCCTGCACGACCGAGCATTTCTATTCGGTGCCAGCTGGTAATTTTTCACCCGACTCACCCATCTTCCTCCTTTTTCACCCACCTTCTCTCTCTCTCCACCTCAAACCTTCCACCTTGAGCCACAAAATTCAGCATCTCCCATTCAAATTATGTTGTTTGCTGCCAACCTTTTCACTAGAAACGGGGTAAAATCCTCCCTTCCACCTCCAAACAAACACTTTCACCTTTCCATCCTTCTCTTTTACTTTAAATTCAATTACCCCTCAAACACTAGCCACCCCATACACCACCTCTTTTGGGCCAATTGGGTATTACTTTGGGTAAAATTGCAAGTGTAGGTGTTTGATTTGTGAGTTTAAGTTGGTTTGGGTTCATATTGAGTTGAAGCTCCCCCTCCATTACCATGGCCCCGAAAAAGGGGGTGAAGACTGCCACCTCCTCTACTAGCCAAACATGATCATCCTGAGGTAATAATCTTTTCCTCATGCAGCTAACAAATATGGAATTTAATACAAATCATGTAAACCGCTGTGATGCAATGGTATCTAGGCAAATTGTGACACCTAATTATCTTGACAAACAAATGCTAGCCACTTTGCATTTATTAGATGGCTTGTGTATATTGCGTGGTCGACTTGGTTGGCTACATTTTCTAATGTTGCAAGAGTCGATGCATAAGCGACTTATTTGGAAATTTATGAGTTCTCTTATAGTGGATTTAGAGATGAAATTTCGGAATGATCATGGATATATTTGATTTAGGCTATTTAACAAAACCTTTGAGATGAACCTTGCTCACTTTAACAACCTTTTTCAACTTGCCCATGGTGGTGCCCTTGACCCCAAACATGATTCTTATCATCAAGGCCCGTTTTGGCAAACTATTAGTTGCTCTGACCAAACATATACCACTCGATCCACTAAGGATATAGGCATTTGCAACCCCCTACTATGCTACCTCCAGCACCTAATGACGAACCATATGTTTGCTAGACTAGAGAGTTAGACCGCGGTACACAAAGAGGAGTTATTTACACTATGGGTTACATTATATAGTAAAGATGTAAACACCAGTTCCTTCATCGCTCACCACATAAAGGAGAAAACTACGAGCCCAAAGCGGTTATAGCTATGCAGTGCATCATAACCATCATTGCTAAGGGTTTGGAATTTCGGAGCCAAGTTGAGAACATGGAGGTGTTACGAACCCCAGGGTGTATAGATGTGGTCACTTGCATTAACATGAAGCTTTTTAGAGCAATTGATGGGGGGTCAACTTTGGCTAAATCATCATGGGCAACCCTTGTTTCCTCTCCCTAACTAGGAAAAGACCACTGTCACCAACCCCTCTAACTTAATATATGATGATGATGTGGATGGTGCGTTCAAATAGGAGATATCCCTTGATAGGAATTTTGACGACGAGGGGGTGATGGCCTTCACGCAGTGGCGCGAAAACCTGATACTAATGCTAGAGCAGACCTTCTAGAGTGGGCCCTTCAGGAGCAACAACTTTGAATGCTATTGGTCCATCCATGTTTCAGACTATCATGTATTGCTTGGATCTATTACAAGTGGGCTAACAACAGCTCCTTCGGCACTGTTAGAGCACTTGTTCTACTATGCTTACAAGCAACATCGTTGGCCTTATCTTCCTACTAATAAGAGGCCTTATTGAGTCTATAAGTATTACTCCCACACCTTTGTTTCTATTGCGTATACTTTTCATTGAGGATAATGAAAGACTTAAGCATGAGGGCATAAGTTGGCTTCTAGCTCATGATTTTTGATGACTTTTTGGTGTTTCTTGGTATGTTATGGCAACCTATTTGAAAATTCTGATGGTTGTGGTGAAAGCGGGTAGGCTATGGGACTTGTACAAATCATTTGTAAAAACTTCATGGCATTTAGTTAGGCTACTGTTTAGGCTTTCATTACTAGTTTGCATAAGATTAGTCTAGCTTTTATCTTATAATTGTTTGTGTATTTAGGGCAGATAATGGAGGTTAGATGCTACATTTCTTGTACTGTGTGTATTTTTCTTCCTTTTTGCATGATGACTCACAACGAAAGGTGACATGCAATTGGAGCAATCTTAAAGCAACTGAGGTAACCTTCTTCTTGTTACCCCCTCTCATTTTTTGTTGTGTGCCTAAGTAGTTAGTCTTTATTGCTCTGTAGTTTCATTTTTGATTTTATTGCTTTGAAAAAAAAAGAGAAAAAACATTTGATGTAGAATCTGATTGGTTGTAAAAACCCCTCCTATGATAACACTGAAGGGTTGATGATTTGGTTAGTAGATGTGATTAACCATGATAAAAGACACTCAACTTGGCGGCCTTCTATGAAATTATTTGTCAAAATATTTTGATCGATAGCTTGACCTTGTGCTTGTGCATTAGCCCTCGAGGATTTGCGTTGGCATGAATTATTGAGATCTAGTAGTCTTGCAATACCCTCTAGACTGTGGTGGAAGAGCTTGTAAGACTTTTAAGCCTAAATGACTATTCATTCTAAATGGTCTCATATCTTCTTTCATGAGCGTGTAATTAGCTCTCTTTGAAATCACATTTGATATGTGCACATTGTTCATATGATTGAGGCATTCAGTTGTTTTATAAATCACATCAGCTAAAAAGCCACCATATTGCATTATGATGCTTTTTGTAACCCTTTTGTGCATTTCCTTTCGTTTGCCTCACCTAAATCTACCTCACCGTTGGCCTAAAATGCATTATCCTACCATAACCCAAGTTAGTGGAGCAATGCTTTGATCCTAGTATGGGGCTTTGAGGTTTTCCTATTAGTGTACCTTGTTAGTCTGCAATGAGTTTATGATCCTTGATTTTTAGGATTGGGAGTTGAAATTTTGCTTAGTCCTTACCATCCATTGCTTGTTGTCTTGAGAGGGAAAAAAAAAATCAAAGTTCAAAAAAAAGAGAAAAAGAAAGAAGAAGAAAGAGTGTGCAAAATAAATGTTTGGCATGGGGTATATTTAATAAACTGTTTCAACCCTTTTCTAAATAATCTTTTGTGGCAATGTTGCTAATGATTATATGATGGTGTAGAGTTGTTGTTGTTGCTCTTTGGCTGCTTGGCTGTTCAGCTTTGTTTTCCTAAATATTTCCCTTCTTACCCCTTGACCTTAGCTCTGTTACATGCCTGAAAGTCCTCATGATTGACAGTTGTGTACTTTCTCCTCGATGGTGGATAATTGAGAGTTTTGGCAAGCCTTTGGTAGTTTGCACGCATTGAGAGTGGTTTTGAGCAGATCGTTGTTTTACCCTAAACACGTAAGCGGAGTGTTCCACTTTATTCCCAAAAGTGAGGATTTACTAGTCCAACTAGCTCACCAATTACTAGGGGAAGGTATAACATGCTTATTGATTCAATACAGGGTGTTCACCCTTGCGTCATTGCCTTGTGATCCTTTAACTTGAGTGAGAACATGTGTTTTGAAAAGTGTAGGTTTTGCCCTTGTTGAGTTTCCTTGTTGTGAGCTTCTACACCTATTAATTGATTGTCACTGCTTGCCCAAGGAGGTTAGTGTCAGAATCAAGTCTCTTCTCATTGACCTTTTGCTGATAGTCTTACTGAGGGACAAGCAAGGGATAAGCATGGAAGAATTGATAAACTCTATTTTGATCTCATTTTACCCCTTATTTGACCCCTTTTTTCTCTTATTTCTATGTGGATTATGAGGAGAACGGTCAAATGTGCTTTCTTTGATTCATATTATGCTTATGGAGGCATTTTTCTTATTTTTAGGAATCTTTGCCAAAAAAAATGAGATATTCGCAAGTATTGCAAGAAGACATGGGGACATTTCTTAAGGAAGAAAGGAGGTCTAATCAAGTTTTAAGGGCCAAAATAATAAGAATGAAGAGTTTAAGAAGTGCAAGATTGATCATCCATTAAGGCAGGACTATGGAAAAATCTATAGATCTTAATATTTATTTTTGAAGTTGCGTACGGGCAGAAGTGCACGAATGTGCAGTCTACTATTTAAAATTGCAAGGGTGTTTGTGTGTTTTTCCGTTTTTCACAATATTTAAGCAGGTTGCGGCATTAGTTAGAGGTTTGTTTAGACTATTCGAGAGCACTTCTCTTTTAGCAGTTTTAGGGTTTATTAAGGATATCATTGGAAAGTATTAGAGGATTGAAAATCATCAAATCGGAACACATCAATTTGCTTCTTCTACTCCTACTAATTCAAGTTTGTTTTTCAATTCCCTTTCTTCCTATTCATTTTTTCTTGTATAGGTTTTTGTGTTAATCATGTTCATTAATCTAGGTTTAGCGATTGTTGTTCTTGAATGATTAGTGGGTAAATCTCCCAACTTAGGTTGGGATTAACATCGATTATGCTTAGTTAATTATGAATTATCCCCAATCTTATTTGTTCCATGTTTGTGTTATCAAATTCTACTTTGGTCACCACATATTCGATAAATTGCTTGAAAGAGCATTTATCTATTTTTTTGTTTTTTGTTTTTTGTTTTTTTGGGTTTAGGGAAGCATTGAACTTTAACTCGGGTGACTTAGACAGTTAGGATTTTGACATGACAGTAATTGAAGTTCTAATTGGGATTTGGGATTATGAATCTTGTAATCTTTCGACCCTTATTCCCATAAAAATAGTAGATTATAGTTTTAGGAATAGTCTTCGACCCTTGAAACAGGGAGGGGATGGGTTTAATTCACAATCTGTCCATTCATGATGCATGTTTGGATATGTTTGATGGGGTTATTCATTGATTAGCTGGTATAATTTGGCTGTTAATTCCAACATGAGTGTTTTAATCCTTTGATTTCTAATTCATATTTTTAGTTGCTATTATTTTCTTAGTTGATAATGAAATCTCCAATTAAATTGAGTAGTTTAATTAGTTTTGGTGATTGAACGTGAGTTCCTTATGAATATGACCCATACTCACTAGTTGCTAGCTAAACTACGCCATGCACTTATGGTTTTAACGATAACAGATATGTTTGGATTAATCAACGATGTATGTAGTATAAAACGGGGCCCATGTGTTATTTCTCGATCATTCTCCTCCCCTAGGAGGAGTGATGATGCGTAGTTTCTTAGAGTGGTGGGCCAAAGTGTTCTTTGCTTTAGTTTGAGCTGCCCCCTCTAAAGGTAACCTAAAAAGGAAAAGAGACAATTTGTTTGATGAAGACTTACTTCTGGTTCAATGCCCAAACTGAAGATTCTTTGCTCTCGAAAGCTTTTAGGATTCATCATGCTATCCACTGCCAGCTTTTTTCTTCTTTTTTGTTGTTTTTTTAGATAGATTCATCATGCCTTTTTCGAATTTTATAAAGTAAGCTTGATGTCAATTGAATAAGATTTGAATGACAAATTCTATTTTTCATTCATTGTTGCACAAATATCTTGATCAATTTGCCTTGTGATTAAATTGTGTTGTTCTTGACTTCGTGACAATATATGAAGTGACACCATTCTAAATCTTTTTGCCTTTTCTTCAAAGACACAAGCTATCCACAATTTGGAATTAGGCAAAACACGAACTAAATCAAAAGACCCCCCTCATTAAGCATCAACAAACTTCATTTGATTACTCTTTTAGCGGTGGTACCTATATGTATAGTCGAGTTGCCTACGTACCTAAAGGAAGTATGACACTCTGAAGGATCAAGTCATACATAGTTCAAACAACAAGGAATATTTATTTAGTTTTTTTTTGGTTTAACCGTTCACAATTTATACATTTACGGGTCAGGAATAGTATAATTTCTTTATTTGTTTTGCGATTCACAGTTTGGCCATGTTCTTTTCGTGGATAAATCTTCCCACTCTACTCTTTCCCACTTATTCTCACTTTTTTCTGCTCCTTTCCATTCCTTCTTACTCCTTAAAATAAATAACACTCCTTCCCACTCCTAGCCACTCCCATCCATTTTTATTATGATTTTTATTATTAATCCTAATAAGTATTATTATTGTAATTATTATTGTCAACAATTATTATTAAAATAAATAATAATTATCATTATGATTTACTATTATTTTTGTTATTACTTATAATTATTTTTATTTATTAATTAACAATAATAATTAACTAGTAATAATATTAACAGTAATTATTTTTACTAATAATAATGATTAAACATTATTACTAATAATTAGTTAATTAATTAATTATTCAATAATAGTTATTAATATTAATGATTATTTTTATTCATTATTATTATCAGTAATATTAACAATAATTATAATTATTCTTGATTATTAACTAGTAATTTTTGTTATTATTAATATTAATATTAATAATAATAATTATTATTATTTACCGTAATAAGAATAATAATAACTATTATTAATATAAATAGTAATTATTATTGTAATTATTACCAATTTTCATTAATAATGAAAAGTATTATGATAATCATAATAATAATAATTATTAATTAACGTCAATTATTAATTATTAACTATTAACATTAATATTAGTTATTATTAATTATTATTATATATGATTATTATTAATTTTTTTTCATTTGCTATTTTTTATTATTAATTCATAATTACTATTATTATAATTATTATTAATAAATATTATCTATTATTAATAATAATAATTATTAATGATAATAATATTAATAGTAATTATTTTTAATATTTAAAATTATTATTGTTATTAATTAATTGATTATTAAATAATAATTATTAACACTAATAATTACTATTTATTAGTATCAATAATAATAACAATTATTACTATTCTTAATATTGATAATTATTATTTTTATAATTATTAATTAGTATTAACATTTGTAATTAGTAATTTTATTATTATTAGTATTAACATTAATAATAATTATTATTATCAATAGCAATAAAAATAATAATTATGAATATCATTATTAATTGTTATTATTGTTCTTAATATTATCAATTGTTATTTTTGTTATGCTTAACTGCTATTAATATTAGTAACTAATAATTTTTATTATTGTTATTATTAATATTAAGTATTGTTATTGTCATTAAAAGTAACGATAATAATCATTATTAGTATCAATAATAATAATACTTGTGTTTATTACTATTTATTTATTAATACTAATAATCATTGCAATAATTATAATTACAATAATAATTATTAATATTAATAATTATTAATATTAGGATTGATATTAGTATTAATGTTAATATTAATTATTAATATTAATATTAATATTAACATTTATTATGATTATTATTATTATTAAGAATTATTATTGTAATTATTATTGTTAATTATTATTATTATTATTAATATTAATAATAGTTATTATTAATTATTCGTTATTATTTTAATAATAAAAATTTTTGTTAATAATCATTAATTGTTAATTATTAATAATAATTGTTTATTAATAGTAACTATTTATTTGCTATATCTGGCCTTGTGTGAGCTAGATAGTTTAAGCCACCAACCAGACTTCTAAAATATGTAGCATTAATTGTTTCGGCACCATCATCACAACGCAATTTTTCATTAGCATTCATAAGTGTGGCGTCAAATTTACAATTCCCCATATTAAATCTTTTCAAAAGGTCCACTGCATATTTCCTTTGTGAAAGACAAATCCCATCTACTCCTTGTTTCACCTGAAGACCAAGAAAATAATACAATGTACCCATATCTCACATCTCAATTTTTTTTTCTTCATACAAGCTTTAAATTTAGCAACACTAGACTCATTTGAGCCCATGTAAATAATGTCATCAACGTAAAGGCATACCACTAAAAAAATATTCTCACTTTTTTTCCTTATGTAAAGAGTGGGCTCATTATTGCATCTATCAAAACCATTCTCCTAAAAATAAGAATCAATTTTTAAATACCATGCTCAGGGTGCTTGTTTTAAGCAATAGAGTGCCTTCTTCAACTTGTGAACTTTATCTTCTTTGCCTTCAATTCAAAGCCTTCAGGTTATGAGACATACACCTCCTCTTCCAGATCACAATCAAAAAGGCAAATTTTACATCAAATTGATACACTGGCCAATTTAGATGAACTGCCAAGGGTAAAAGAGTTCTCACAGTTACAAAACAAGCAACAGGAGCAAAAGTTTCTTCATAATCAATACCTTGTTGTTGCGAATAAACCTTTACAACAAGCTTTGGCTTATGCTTGTGGATACTCCCATCTGTATGATATTTGGTTTTGAGCACCCATTTAAGCTCAATTGCATTATTTCCTTCTAGTAAGTCTACCAAATCCTAAGTTTGATTTTTTTGTTGGATGGCTAGTAGCTCCTCTTCCATAGCTTTACACCACTCTCCTTAGCTTCTTCAAAGCAAATAGGATCAGTAATAAGCAAAGCAGACATGCAAGATGTACTATAATCAGCATATTGGGGATTTGGCTTCCTGTTCCTTATTGATCTTCTGAGTGGAGGAGTAGCTAAAGGCTCCTCAGAAGCAGCTGGTGAATCTGTTTGGTGACGTTGCAGGTGAGCTCTCAAGTGAGCTTGAAGTAGCTGATTCATGTTTGTCCATCAAAGGCACTTCTACAGGAATTCGTTGTTGTACTTGTTCTTCACCCCAATCCCAACTTCTAACTTCATCAAAAACCAAAATCCATGTTAATGATTATCTTGCCACTAAAAGGATTATATAGTTTATATGTTTTGGATTGAGAGGAATAACCAACAAAAATATATTTCTAAGATTTTTCATCAAATTTCTGACAATAAGTTTTAGCCAAAGCTTAAGCTGTACAACCAAAAATACTTAAATTGCTCACTATTGGCCTTCTGCCTATCCAAGCCTCATACAGTGTTTGATTATGAACAACCCTTGTAGTAGACAGATTCAGGACGTATACTGTTGTTGCTGCAGCTTCAGCCCAAAAATAAGTAGGAAGACTTTTTGCTTGCGTTATGCTTCTGGCCATCTCCTCTATAGTCTGATTCTTCCTTTTGGCTATATTGTTCTGTTTTGGTGTATTAGGTGCAATAAGCTCCTGCCAATTCTATGTTCACAAAAATCTTTGAACTCAGTTGAGACAAGTTCTCCTCCTGTATCCGTTTGTAGTGTCTTTATCAAAAGACCACTTTGTCTTTTTGCTCGAGCTTCGAATATCTGAAAACCATCTCCTTCCAACTTAACAATTTTGGCCCATTAATATCCAGATGCCTATAACTTAAGTGCCACAATCTAGTCTCATTATCACAACCAGCAACCATAGCATACCTCTCAATCTTAGAGACTTCTACGAGAAACATTTTATTTTTTTCCATTGGAACTTTACAATGACATGGCCAAAGGTTTTAGCTCTAATGACACAATGCTCATCATCAAACAAAATGGAATATCCACTAGTCATTAATTGCCTAATGCAAAGCAGATTAAGAGATAGACTAGTACAAGCATTACATATGGTAAAATCTTAGTATTACCTTTGCTGGTTGTAATGCTCATTGTACCTCTACCTTCGACTTGAATCTTCTTGTTATACTCTAGTGTCACCTCTAATTTTTTGGACTCATAAAGTTCCATGAATGAAGATCTTTTCTAGACATATGATGGAAACACCCTTTTGCTTTTGCCAACAATATGCTTATTTGTGGACTGGTTTACTACAAAAGTGATAGTGAAATGAGACTTTGTTCTACCTTTCCTCATTTGAGCCTCGTTTACCACGACCTCTTCCTTGGCTTCTACCACGCCTTTGCCACGAAATCCACCTTTGCCATGGCCACAACTAGAATGTTCGAATGTCTCTCCTTTCACTTGAAAGGATTTTCCTCAAACTTTTCATGGGCCTTGCTAAGTCTCGCTTGATGGGTTTGCAAAGAACTCATTAGTTCATCAAAACTATAATTAGAGAGATTATTTGATTCTTCTATTATAGCAACAACATAATCAAAATCTTTTGTTAGACTTCTCAGCACTTTGCTAGCAACGATTTCACTACTGACACTTTCACCATATGTCTTCATATTACTAACAATCCCAGACACTCCATAGAGAAATTCTTGCACAGGTTCTTTCTCTTTCAAAGTTCCAAATTCAAGACGAAGTGCCTAGAGCTTTACAGTAATTGCCTTCTTGTCACCTAAAAATTCTTGTTTCAAAATCTTCTATGCTTGATTGGGGGTTGTAGCTATAGCAATTCTAGGAAAAATTTCTTCATCTAGTGCTGATTGTAGATTTAAAGCAGAAGCAAGCTAGTGCAACAAAGATTTTATGTGACAATAGATCAACCATTGTTATGGCAAAGCATCCAACTTTTCATAGTAGAACCACGCACATTGATATTCGATATCATTACATTCACAGTCTTGTTTCGACTAGAGAGATTTTTCTAGAAAACCGTAATACAACTGAGAAATTGCAGATATTTTCACAAAGTCACTTCCGCAAGCAAAACATGAGTTCTTCAAAACACAACTTGGTGTTTGCATTTTAAATCAAGGGGGAGTGTAGGAAAGTGATTCAAATTTTGACTCAGTATTTCCTAAGATTCTTTTCTCAGATTCTGATATTCTATTCCCTGAATTTTAGGACTGTTAAGCTGTTACCTTTTCTTTAGGCATGAGCTTAGGAAAAATTGCAGATTTTTTTGCTAGTAGCAGATCAACTTCCTAAATTTTCTGCTGTGTTAGTTTTTGTGTTAGCCTATAAATATAGGCACTTATTAGTGTTTTTTTTTTTTAATCATCCAGAATCAGAATACTTCCAACACAAATCATTAGCAGCTTTATTTTTCTATTCACAGTGCTCTATGCTTGCTCTTCTTGTTTCTCTCTTGTTTTACTGTTAAATTTTATATATCAATTGAGTCATAAACAAAGAATCATGCATATTAGCTCAAATGAGGTTCCAATCGAAGATCAATTAGCAACGGGTGGAGCAACTCATAAACTTATATACATACTCAAGTCCTTTAATTTTATCAATATGGGGTAACACTCACTTTCATATTCTTTTATTTTATCAATGTGCGACATCACATAATTTCATACTCCAACACGCCTCCTCGTGTGTGGGCTAATTAGAAGGCCCAACAATTGCACATAATTTTAATCAAACAGAGATAGTGGCAAATCAAGATCGAGCAACCCGCTTTGATAGCAAATTTTTGAGTAAAATAGGAAAGAAACAAGAAGAGCAAGCACAGAACACTGCGGATAGAAAAATAAAGTTGCTAATGATTTAGTCCTGGAAGTATTCTGATTCTAGACGATAAAAAAATACTGATAAGTCAAAATTTGATTCACTTTCCAACACACTAGCTTATTAAGAAATGATTTGTCATTGTCAGCGATAATGTATCGAGGCACGCCATAACTGTAGATGATGAATGTCCAAATAAAATCAACGACATTCTTCTTTTTGACTTATCTTAGAGAGATTGCATATGTCTATTTAGAAAAGTAGTCTGTTGCTGTCAAATGTACGAGTGGCCAGGATAAGATTTTAGAATGATGGATCCCACAACATCAAGCCCCAAGCTTCAAATGGAAAGATGCCATCATCGGACGGAGTGCTTCCGGTGGTCTTCATCAAAGGGATGTAGTGTTTGTCTTTTAGAGAAAAAGAAATGAAATGTAGAGATGGTCCAACAGAGTGCGCAAAAAATAACACAAATTTCAAGTCTCAATAAATAAGACAAAAAAATTAAGAAACAAATATAATTTTTGCATTGATATTTTACATATGCATACAATCTCTGTATTGAACACAATTGAAATAATCCTTTGATTTGATATGTTTAAATGAATTTTGAGTGAATTTGATCTTGAGAGAGGATCTAAGAAGCCTAGTCTCAATTAACCAAAAAAAAACTATTTGATCTCCAAAACTAGAGGGCACATGCTTCACATACTTCTTGTCTTCTTTCAAGTTTCAAATAGAGAATGCTTGAGCTCTAATGAATTCTTAGCATGCCAACATCTTAAAAGAGTGGGATAACTTTCTTGTTATAAAGAAATTGGAGTTAAAATTTTCCTCCTAATTATCTTTTTTTAAAAAAATAATTTATTTTCTATATCATTTGACGCGTAGTGCTTTTTAATGGATCGCAATACTTTTTCACTAAATATTTAATTTAGCAGACCGCCCCAGCTAATTTGACAAGTTGAAGATTATAATTGGCTGAACTAAAATTATTTTTTTCCATAAGGTGGGTCTTGATTGGTTAGAGAAATTTGCTTACTAAACGACGTCTCACGAAGTTCAATATACAAGATAACTCCACATCAGTGAGATCCTTACTAGGATAGAAGTCACTGTACTGCAATAATAAATTCCATAGTCTACATCCTTTGGCAACAATTAATGCCATACTGCCACAGCCAGGATTTTTAACACACATAAGAGTTACATAATTGCAATCATCCGCCCAAGCCGTGGGGTAAGTATTTTTGATATTTACTTGATGTTTTACAGCTTTCTATAGATGGATATACACACCAAAAGTTGAACCCTCATGTTCAACAGACTGTGAAATGGACTATCTACCATAGTTCCCCAGACTTTCAGGTTTCTGTCCCACAATGCTGCAGAAACAAAGTCAGGCAAACATTACAACCATCAGGACTTGTCAGCCTCCACCCATTTTTCAAAAGCAGGCCCGCGAGAACTAAAATAGATAATATGGCAGGAGCCCTGTAACTTGTAAAGGTCACTATATGTACTGGCTTCACTATCTCATGAGCTTTATCATTGGTAGTCATTTCAGGAGCACTGATGGTAAGATGACATGGTGCAGATTGATGTCATAATTTTAGGTGCTGACAGCAACTTTGATAGGAAAAAATGATATACGACCAATGTGGGCATTGTAGAAAGAAACTAGGAACCGATGACATGCCATTGCAAAAGAGACAACAAGCAGAACAAAAGATGCCCATAAGAAACGCAGCATCAATGCCCAATCTCTTCTTGCATCATTTAGGACCTTTCCAACCACCACTTTTAGCCTTCGGTCTGTTAGGAGTAGCTTATAGTTGTTACTGGCTGCAGATGACTGGGAAACTGTAGCGACATAAAGATCCCTCCCCATAGCAGTGACCATCCAACGGTATAGCACATCTGCAATAGTCCTACAAAGCTGTTGCCGGACAGGGGCAGCCTCTGCAGAAAGCAATGCTCTGATCAATGAAGCACCGTCCTGTATGCCAGAATGCATATTCACATCAAATAATGCAGAGCACCAGGGGAGAGTGGTTTTTTTTTTGGGGGAGGGGGGGGACAGCAGCATCCACATGGCCGTTTACTGAAGGGCAAAGGTAAACAAGTCTATTGTAGTGGAACCAATGCAATGTAACTACTTACTGCAGTCACCAAGAGTCTTCTAAGAACAGTACCATCTTTGGAAGGCAACAGCCTCAAGACAAAGGCTGAAACATCAAAAATACCGTCCGTGCTACTTGAGGAATGGGTTGGCCCATCTCCAGCAGGGCCCTCAATGTTTAGTAAGCTTTTCCTGGCAGAAGTCCAGCATTTAGAATTAGAACAGAACATATAATCATCTTCATCTATGGTATCTATGGCAACTTAATTCACATTATGCCACAATGGCTATGATGTACTCTTCATTCTGGTAGTTTGGGTTTCACAGGTGGTCTTTGCCCTTTTCTCTAGTCTGTGCCTTGTACCTTTTTAGGCGTAAAGTTCATCCTGATTTTTATTCTCCATAAAGCTTGCAGGATTCTTTGCTACTCAAACCCCCTTGCATAATGGGATTAGCGAGACTAGGGATCACAGTTTAATTCAATTGAGTTTTTTTATTTCTTCCGACAGAGCCCCAGGCTTATATGAGTCTTGTTGGGGATTGTGTTGAGTGTCCTGAACTTGTCTAGAACAGGTATCAGTCCCTAAGAGCACCCAACATAAGTCATGAATGAAAAGTACAAGAAAGCAAAGAAAATTATTGGCAGTGACAAACAAGGTACAAGCAGAGAGTGCTGACTGTCTACTTGCACAACTTTTCCCCCAATATTAGAGACCAAAAGATCATCTAGGACCATTAAAAGCAAGTTACCACGTTAACAGAAGATGGAGCACCACTTCGAAGAGCCATCCTAGCAACCCACAAATTAGCACAAAGATGAGATTTAGACATAGATCACCCAAATATCAACTGAAAAGCAGCGACTAAAGAACTAGTGCTTTTGCCAAGGTTCTGAAGAGCAGTACATAGAAAGCTCAAGGCTTTCCCAGACACCTCTTCGATAACAATTTTTTTTTTTAAAAAAAAGTTCTAATACACAATACAGTTCCTATTTAGACCTGGAGTGTAGTTCTAATAATTGACAAGATTCACCCCAGTTCATTGAGAAAAAGCCTCTTCAGGAGTCTCCATAAGTTTCCTTTGACTCAAAAATTCTAGCCCAATGTTGTTAAACAAATTGCCCCAAGTTTTTTTATAAATTTTTACATTCTTACTCATTGATTTATAAGAACTTCATCCCAATGCCCGCTTTAATTTGTTTTCTAATTGCTTCCATTTTCTTCATTGCTATGTTACTCGGAATCATGATATAATCTTAACATAGCCATGTAGGACACATGCACCCGGACACACGTACAACACTTTAGACTTCCAATTAAGCTGCACGCTCACAAAAATTCTTGAAGATAGCTGAGTCTGAGTGTCAGACATTTGGACATGGTATCTGTAGAGGATAGTTGTATCTGGTCCAAGTAACATAGGTTCATTCTAAGTTTAGTTCTTCATTGTGATATGAAACTCTCTTTTTCGCTTCTGAGCTAAAGCTTAATCCTTTACTTTATTCCATCACCAAAGCGTATACTTTCTCAGCGTGGTGGCCAATATTTGATAAAAAGAGCAACATCAACTCCAGCAGTACACGCGCAAGTCCTTGAAAATAGCAGTCCTAGTGTTAAGCGTAAAATTATTGTGTCCGTACTGAGTTGGGGTAGAAATACAAGCAAGCAGGACAACTAAGGTCAAATACAAGGTTTAACTGAAACAATCTCCTGTAAACTTCGTTTTAGTGTAACAGCCCCCTAAAATTTGGGGGGGGGGGGGGGGGGGGGGAACAAATCCTCATATTTCTGATATTTATTCAAATTGGTTTTCAAACAAATAAGGATCCAACAAGGGGACAAAAATCAATGCAAATAGATAAAGATCCTTGACGGTTACTCAAAAACTGAAAAATACTCGCTAAATAAAAATCTAAAGAACTTGAAATTTCCACTAATGCCTCCCCTCAGCTTTTCAAGATTGTAAAGTCAAATATGTCCCTTAGCAAGAGAAGAATGATGCAGAAAAGAGTCACATATTTTGTAAAAATCTAGGTCGACAAAAGTGTAGTTCAAGCAGCTTCCTGGTTCATTTAGCATCACTATGCTTTAGTTATTTGCATTTTGTTTAATGATCCTTGCTAGGTTTCAACTCAAGAAAAAGTTTCCAGGTTCAGTTAGTACCACTATGCTTCTATTTTCACAGTTTTTACAAAGCATTTTCAACTCAAGAAAATGTTGCGCCAAAATCTTTTTGTGGGTCTCTTGGAATCAGTCTCTCTGCCTGTATGAGTATTCACAGGGGTACATCTAGAACTCCGTAGACCCCGCAAAAGTAGGACCCACACTGAGAGTGGATTGTTGTTGCTACTACTGGATCAACAAAAGTGCAGGATATTCTAAGGCTCAGCATATATGGTAAACATGTTTAACATTTTAGATAGAGTTCGTCCTCTACTTAAGCTGCGCATAATCTTAGCATGTTCATCTATGAAGCCATAGTAATCTATAAATAAGGTTTGATCAGTCTCTACAGGATTGGATGATCATTTTGTGGAAGTGGGGAATCTCCGGAATTCTAGGTCTTTTTCCAAATGAAACCACTCCTCTATTAAGGTCCTACACCCCCCCCCCCCCCCAAAAAAAAAAACTATTTGTTGTATAAAAGAAAAGACAACCAGACTACCAGAGGCAGCATTACAAAATGTTTCAGGGCTTTGAGCAGATGCAGTCTAGATCAAAACGGACAACACTCAAGCTACTTCCACTGGACATAAAAACTTTTATGCATCAGAAATGAAGAAATCTAGAAAAATAAGGAAACAAACATTCATAATACACCACATTGTACCTTGTTGCACCCACTCTTAAGAAAAGTGCGAGCCTCCGCCACAGGAATTCCTTCTTTCTATTTAGAAGTACCTACAAAAAGATGCATAAAACTGAGCATCAACCCTCTTCGACCAACAAGAGGCTGTGGGTGTTGAAGTCACTCACGCCTCTCATTGTGCAATTTACTGAAGGCTCAATAAGATGTTTCCTTGTGCTAGTACTTGCAGTTTTGAACTAGTAATGATGTTTCTAACTTTAAGCATGATATAGCCGGGCACTAACTATAGAATATAGACAAATAAAAATATAAAAACAAAATGGATTATAATGGTAACAAACACAATAGTTACCTGAATAAAGGACAGACATCACACTGAATTTAATGAAAATATGTGCTGATATGCAATATGTAATAGTCATACAGCCTTAAAAGTTGTGAATTGCCATTCACATTTACAAATTGGAATTTCATGCTCATAGTAACAGGTCACCGTGTCACATCTCAGTCTAGTTTGGTTTCATGTTTTCAAGCAGATAAAAGAAAACTAATGCGGTATAGGGAAGAAGGAACAAAAGGAAACAAATAGATAACAATTGAATGGACAATTCAGGACCTTCCCCCCAAATCCCAATGCACACAAGAAAATGCAGATGATCCACTTTTGCGTCCCCGCACTTCTAGGGAAAGGAATACAACTAATACAGCTAAGCAGGCATCACATTTATGTGGAAGCATGAAGGTACTATTAAGCAATTTTCAGCATTTGATACAAAATTAACCTACTTGATGACAAAGCACACATCTGGCCATTTACCATGATGTTAAGCAAAGCCCAATGGAAAACCTTGGTTGATGTAGTACATTATAATGTTATTGTGTTGAATTTAGGGATAAAAAATCAGAATGTGGTTGAGAGATTATGAAGGCATTTAATTAGTTGGGACCTGAGAGCAAGCTTGGTCTCTGCTTAAATTCAGCACCTAGGGCCTGTTCTTTTCTTGGGTAAATTGGGGTGCATAAAAGGGTGAAGTGGGTTGAAGTAGGTTGAGGTAGGTTGAAGTAGGTTGAGGTAGGTTGAAGTGGGTTGAAATTTTTTTTTTTTTTTTTTGTATGATAAATGGAACTTGGTTAAAATAATAGAAGTGGGTTGAAGTGGATTGAGGTGGGTTGAAGTAGGTTGAAGTAGGTTGAAGTGGGTTGAGGTTGATATTTTGGAATTGACCCATGAAAAGCACAGGCCCTTAGGGTGCAGCTGCCAACTAGCACAGGTGATATGGTCTTCAGAAGTTGTTACCAAAGACCTAAGTTTTGAATCCCGCTCACATAAGCCTTTGCACCCCCCTATGCAGTATGCACCAACTAGGAATTGGATGCAGCATGAAGTTGCTTTTAACTCCTTCCAAAGTGCAAAAAGCTTTCGCTTTGACCCTTTTTTCTGTCATCCTGAATTTGTGCTATATATCCATCACTTTAAGGGATGATACAATCCTGTTTATTTTTTTTAAAAAAAGAAACTATCTTGACATCTGTGTTGTTAACATCAGCATTTAGGTAATTGGTAGCGATTAAATGACAGAAAGGTATCACGTGGGCTTAATTCAAAGTAGAGGAGCAGATTCGGAGCTGCATTGCCCAAACTGATTGGCAAAAACAGAAGGGCATAAAAATGAATTCCTTTGTGTTTTCAACCACAGCTGGCTCACTTCCCAGCTTCTATCCCCCCCCCCCCAAAAAAAAAAAAAAAAAATGGAGCTCTATTATGCGTTATAGTGAAGCAGCTCACTTAACAGTTCAGGCTGTTCTGTTAAAGAACCAATTGGGACCATTGAATTTCAAATTACTCCTATTTTTGTTCCCCATTTAATTTTATAGCTATTGCCAGACTAAGATATCTAGTGCTCCTGTGCTACTGAGGCTGCCAAGCCTTTGGGAAACATTGTCATAAGCGTTAAATTTTAGTGTCTTCAGTGTTTCAATACTCCATTTTACAAGTGTGGTTTCCTAGCTGTGGCATTAGAAGTTATATCGACACTTTCATATGAGAGACTTACATCTTGCAAAACTATTCCTTAATCTCCCTGATTGCTATTATTGGAGTAAGCACTAGCTACAAGGAACTCCCTGGTAAAACGGATAGAACAGAAAACTCCCCTCCCCCAGGACGCCCCAACCCAGTGCAACCATTAAGTGAATTTCGAAGCCTTGGAAGAGAATTCTGTTGGTCCTGCAAGAGACTCAAAGTAAATGTCAGATTTCAGCAAACTTTTCACTAGAGAACTGGATCGAAGAAAGCATGCCTGCTTCTAAACAAAATATATTTTACAAGTTTCCCTTCCCAAAGATCTCCCAACAAAGTCTAAAAAAGCCCCATGATCCTTCCTACTTCCTACAATCTCCATAAATGAGACAAGAACCCAAGACGAGACCAGGCAAACAATGCATTAGATAAATCCTTACTGAATGCAGAATTCTTCTTGAAGCATCTGAATTGTCAGTTAGCAGTTTGCGAACCACATATGGGTAAGCAGCTTCAAATGTCTTGAAATTCTCATCGGCAGCAATTGCTAGACCTGAGAGACAAACAAATTATCTAAGCTGACAAGGAACTGATTACATTGCATTATACTGCAATTAACGGACCAAAAGTATCAGAACAAACCACCAGCATATGCTATGATAGATTCCTACACCCCCCCCCCAAAAAAAAAACGAAGCAAAATAAATAAACAAATAAATACTTAAAAGGCAAAAGAATTCAAGGAGAGGACAACTGTATGCTCATGTTGTGACCTGCCCCTCACGTCCTACCTTCACTACAGGAGGACACCTTATCACCTATTTGAAAATCCCTAATTTTTCAGAGACTGATGTCAAAGAGGACCCAAAAAAGTCTGCAAAACCAAGTTGTTACCCGAGGTGAAAATCCAATCAGAAAACAATCTAACCTAGGTGTGCCAACAACACAGATATAATTGTTAATGTAATGATAGACCTAATGTAATTAAAAGATGGAAAAGTCCATGTCTGAACAATGTTATAGCTATTCTTGTCCGTAAGTCATTTCAGTCTCCTTATCTTGTTTGGCCTGGGTTCAATGACTACACATGGATGATTTCTAATAACATAAGAGTTTTGAAGCCCAGGAAAATCATTTTAATTTAAAGCAACAGTAATTGCAGCTTCTTGTCCACTTTCTGGACAGCTGAAAAAACAAAATTTGCTTAAGTTTTCCACTTGTATTAAAGCAGATTTCAGCAATATGAATCTCCATACTGTTCTCTACTTCGTTTTTACCAAGTACTACGCACTCAATGGTATAGAATTCAGTGTATAGCAGAATCAGCAATTATGCCAGATCTAACCCCTGTAGGAACCTTGCACAGAACCAAGATTTAAACTGTGAAACCTCCAATTAAGTGAGTTGATAAACCTGAACTTCAGGACAATATCAGTGAAATGTCATGACGGTTAACTGAGAACCACAGCTGCATTCTCTTAATATAACAACGAAAAAAGAAGGATACTAATTGCGAATAAATGAACTATCAAAATGAAGAATGTTCATCATATCATACCTTCTAGTGAAGCCAGCGAGCGCAGCAACAATGTATAGTAAGGAGGCATGCGAAAATGGTATTTGAGGGCAACAGACCAGATTTTGCCCAGGACCTGCACCACACACTCGTTAAAAAATAAATAAAAAATAAAAAAGGGCAAAGAACATGAAACTGAAAGTATAATTGTATTATTCGTCAGTTCTGTGATGACCAATGATCATGAAACTGAAAGTATCAAAGAACTCAAGTACTGTTATGATAGGCGCAAACACTGGTTCCAAACAAATACATCAAGGAAATAGCAGAAAGCGCTGAATAATTGTGGAAAAAACAAAAATTTGAAATGTCCTTAATGGCATAAGCGGGCATGAAAAAATGCTACTTCAGGTGATAGACCAGAATTTGAAAAAGTAAGTTCTCCACAAGACCATAATAGACAAAAAAATAAAAAGCTGAAACAAAAACCATACCTTGTGTGCTCTGTAATTAAACACAAGCCTATGGGATCAAAGAACATAATAAACTTGAAAGTTCAAATACTGGTCCCAGAAAAAGAACTTCAACGGAACAGAAAAAGTGATGATGGCAGACTACTAAAGTTTGATGATTAACTACAAGCCAATACAAAATTCCCTAGCAAAGGAACTTCTGTCCAACAACACTGATAAGCAAGGAACTTTTCAGTATAAAAACCCAAAAAAGGCCACAGTAAATAGCATAAACTAGACGAAAGAATTTAAGAACAAAAGTAGACAACATAAGACATCAACGGAAAGTTTTAAAGCTGAAACGTTGAATAAACTAATTCATGGATAGGCTTCAACTTTTGGCTGGCACTTTATTAGGATAAAACGTTTTCCACGGTATACCCACATTTCATTTTTAATCTGTCATTTAATTAGTCTGGCTGATAGTGTCCTAAACTTCCCTGCTAGATGTGGGAATTTTTTTCTCTTTCTTTTAGCAGGACACATTTGGGAGCCTTTCCTTCTTCCAAGCAAATCCTTCTGTTGTAACATGCATCTGACTATGATTTCTTGCCCTTTTTTCTTTCTTTCATTTCTTCATTTCGAATCCAAAAGTCCCCTTCAAGAACAGCCACATAAAAGAACTGGAGCTTTAACTAGGATCAATATTAACAATTTTAGTTTTTCAATGTGGAACAATACTAATGATCTTTTGCAGAGATAGTGTGCCCAAAAGGTGCTTTCGCATGATTTTCGCTTCTTATTCTAGCACAATGCAAGAAAAATGAACACCTATTCCTCATTGGCCCTGCCCCAAGTACTTTCCTAATTTTGAATTTGCTCTTTATCAGAGCAAGGGAATGGTAAGTATTTCCAGTAGAGTAGGAGGGTACATTCAATCAAGAGTTCATAGATTCTGGGAGAAGGTAGGTAAAGTCTTCTGAAGGTGTGGGCAGCTGGATGTTATGTATTCTGTTAGAATGAAGTACTTGTACTTCCCCCATACTTTTTTTTTTTGGGGGGGGGGGGGGGGTTTGTATTGTAGGGAAGGTGACGTATTTGTTTTCAGTCAGGGCGCTTTTGACGGTTTTGTAGTCACAAAAGACATTCTCAAGAGTTAAGTAATTTCGATGTTTTCAGACATCACACTTGTAGGTTTTGTTGTTTTAGATATTTGAATTCCATTTTGCTGTGTCCCCTCTGCATTCTTCTCCAATCCTCTTCTTTATAAGAAAGAGCTTCTTCAGCTTACATGAAATTTCTAGAATTGAGAACACGATCTTTGACCTCAGAATCTAAAATAAAGATTACCCAAATTTCATTTTGATCCCATGGAGAAGACTAGAGCCCTCAATTTTCATCTTAAATACCTTCAAGTTCATTTTTCCTTGTTAATGTTTTTCACTAGTCAATTATTACAAGATTTCCATCATCAACATTGGTTATGATCCCTCGCCGCCTTCATCATCCCTGCCATTAGCATTATAGGTTCCTGCAACTTGTCACTTTCTCAGAATGAACCTACGTCTGGAACATGGAACTTGGTCCTTGGTACAATGACTGAACACGACAAATTAGGCTCAAACACACAGGTTTCTTCAAAACATCCCAGTCCAATGACTGGGCACACATCCATATTGCATATACATCAGTCCAAGTAACAGAGCTGACCTTAATGCCAACATTATGAAAACTCACAAGACCAATGGAAAGATCATGATAGAAGCCAGAACTCAAATAATTAAAAGAGCATAAATGAACCTTGAGCATCACTCTATTAGTGATGCCAACCTAGAGCATGAGGCTTTCACCTCATGGCACACAACACCTCATTCTCAGAGTTCAGGATTCTAAGCTAAGCACAATCAAGGATAATGGCTTGCATAGAACTGAAATATCATATCATTGCCACGTAAATTTTGGTCCAGCAAACCACGGCTCCATCTTCCAGGAAATCACACAAAGAGAAGGAAGAGCAAAGCCAGAAGAGACATGATTAAAAACGGCACTAGGTAATAGATAATGATTCAAACTTTTTACACAAACAACTCAAAAATCCATCTGTAGTTTTAATAAAACCACTTCTGATTCAGTGAATAAGGAATGAAAGAACCCACTTTACTACGGAAAAAGTGACACCTTCCAAAACTAAGCACCTTAAAGAAAGATAACTTATTTCAGCATCCTATGAAATCCTATAAAATGTTTCATGACTGACATGGGGAAGATGGTCAAGGTGAGATTCCAATGCCCTGAAAGTCGTATCTCAGGAAATAGGAAATACAATCATCCATGTCTGGTAATCTGAACTTAACATCACTTAGGTACATCAGAAACAAGAAAAATTTGCCAACTTTAACAGGATATTTAAGACTAACAACTTCAAGAGTAGCAGCAGAAGATGACAGTAAAAAAACATAGTAAACACAACATAGAGTACCTTACTGAACTTAACATCAGGTATTCCATCATTAAATTCAACTTCTCCTAAGGCATTTTCCAGCTCCTGCAAATTTAGAGTATGTTAAACGTCTGATCATGGAAAGTTCAGTGGAACTGATCAGACTTGTTTAATAATGAAAGAATACTTCGGACAGAGGTATCATATTGGAAATTCTCTTGTACGGGTTCAAGCAACATATATGTGAATTATCCACTGAGCTTGTGGTAGCTCACCCCCATTCTCCTCCCTTTTTTCCAAGGCCCAACTTTCTAAGAGAGCATAGTCGAAGTAGTGGCTGGTGACGAACTCATTCTTGCTTTCTTTTGCGACATCTTCGTAAATTAAAACGTAAATGTACTAGGCTCCCAAGCTAAGAGGTGTAAAGCTAGTAAATTTAAGTTAAAAATGGTGTAAAATGTGTACTTATCCAGTTGTCGATCTGAATGGCCATGTCAGCCTGCCATCTAGTTATTTGCTTGTCATCTACGGCTTGGAACATGCTCCGGCGCGTGACCTGTTGAGCTGTATATTGATTTATTTAGTTAAATATAAATTAACAGTTTGCCTATTCTAGGCGTATATCTCGTAGAGTTGTTCTATTCGGGGTACAGCCTTCGAGTTTATTTAGAATTGTCTTTGTATTTTTAGTATCGTAGGTGGTCATGACCCATTCTTAGGCAGAACTCTGTCCGTTTCGTTCTAAAATATCAAGAAATCACTGGAAATACTGGCCTCGAGGGTGGCCCATGGGAGTGTTACAGCCACCCAAGCAAAAAAGCAAGCTTTCGCGTGCGCTTTAGACTTCATGATGGTATTGGTAGAAAAATCAATACATGCAAGTCATTCATTAATCTTATTACAGAAACTCTTCATTCATGGGGCCCAATAATCTCAAGTTTGCCCTCAGGTGCAGCCTTAATATTCGCAAGCAGTTGAAGAAGACCACGGATTCAAAATGAGGCCATTCCATGAAGAAACAGTAGTATCGTAAAAGTTTTTGAGATGAGCAAACTGCATGGTGCCGCATTTTGGATGCTCACAGCATTTCATGCTGGAAAGGCCCAACGGCCATTCTGAATGTAGAACAGCACTATACAGTCGCGACACTGATCTACAACTATCCTGAACAGAGAACGACAGTTATACAATCTGTTGTTCTTTTAGAAACATATTTCTGATTTTATTTGTTGCAACATAGGATAACCACACCAATAACCGGATCCTAAAATTAATCTTCCCAAATACCATTACAAAATAAACCATGCTAATAATAGGATCATATAGTTAATCTTCCCGAATACCATTACGAAACTTTGTTTTGGTGAAAGAATCACCCCGTCGCAACCGCGATCTGTTACACAATGCCGTATGGCACAGGCTACTATACTATGCCTGTCACCACAATCGTGAACACGACTGCATTTTAATCCTTGAAGAATGTCATAGTCTAGTAGCTTTGATTGGCCATTCCAAGATAGCACTTCTTGCACACTTGCATCATTTAAGTATGCCATACTAAAAAGATCTGAAGACTGAATCTTAAGCAGTTGCTCCCCACATCAAACATCATGCCAAAACAAAACCCAAAAAAAAAAAAAAAAAAAATCTGGTGATAGGGATAACTCCATGAGCATGTCCAAGAAGTAGCCAAGACAGTGCCAAGCCCCAAAGAGCCCAAGGAACTGCTGCAAATTGTCAATGAAGCTCTCAACACTGCAGCTGACGCACTGCCTCACTCATCCAGTTGGCCTGGACTTTGGGTGCAAATTGCATAAGTTTTTTTCAAGGGGGCCACACCGGGGGGGGGGGGGGGGGGGGGGGCTTGCCTTAGTCAAAGTATATACAATGTCGTCTTCACATCAAGTCCCGTTGCACCTGATTTACAGGCCATTTCAGCATACAAAAGAACGTTCAATATCAGATGGTCATTTCTGCAGCTTAGTGCAGCGCAATTCAGATTTGTTTTCTTTAATTTCCCAAGACTTCATCTTACGCTTTTGTGATTTTTTGGCATCAAGTGTGTATTAACAATTATTAGCCCCCACCCCGCGCAAAACAGGGAGCTGGTCAAAGAACAACCAATGGGCAATCTTATGTTTCTGCGATCTTCCTTTTTACTTAATCAAGCACTAGTATGATGCAGTCAGAGAGTGACACCTAGTTTATTGTAACAGCGTGCAATGATGGGTCCATTTTCCCTAGTACTCAAGTCTTTTTGGGTGTACTCATTCTAGGATCTTCGTATGCTTCTCTTTGTTTTCTTTTGCATGAGCTGAAACTAAACCTTGCATGGTCAAGTAAGGAACTATATAGGCCCCCTCTTGCTGCAGCAAAACACAGCTCGGTGAATGAAAACTTTGAGTTGAAACTGAATACTCTCTCCTAAAGTCCTACTTGCTTTGTCTTTCGATTGAGGCCAAAGTGGTGATCTAGAAGGTCTCTTTGGCTCAACTTGGCTGGGATCTCTGCGTACCAATTGATCCAAAGAAATGGCCATTATGCTCTAGAGTGGCACCTCTGCCTTATCTCTAGCTAGGCACTTCATATATCCTTTGTGTGATTGTGCTCTCTTTGCTGTGCTTGGTTGTACCTCACCTTTTGAACTCTCTTGCTGTCTCACTCCCTTTCTTGCAGTCCTCAGGTTGGATATATCATCTAGAGTCTAGACCCAACCTTCCCCCCTTGGGGTGCGGCCCTTCCCCGGACCCTGCGTGAACGCGGGATGCTTGTGCACCGGGCTGTCCTTTTTTTTAGTCTAGACCCAACCTTTGCCATGAACTGCATGAGGGAATTGAACTGGTCCAAACTTGTTATAACCAATGTCCAACAACCCATCCCATGAGGAAAAGGGCTCTTTTTGCTCCACCAACCCAAATTATCAAACCCCCTATTTCGTCCCGACCACATTTTTCTGGATAGCTGCTTCTCCTCCTGTAAAACCCTAAAGCTACTTGTCCTTAAGAGACTCAATCATCACACAAAGCTTTCTTATGCCCCGCCATCCCTCTAGCTTAGGATGTAACATCATCTCAATGATCCAATGAAAACCACGAACAATTTCGTCATTAGACCAATGCAATCTCTTATGATTTTCATCGATAGGTTGGCAATGCTAGGTGCAAAGCTAAACCAGACATGAAATAGACTGGAAGACTCCACAAAGTGCTTTGCGCTATATTCAACCTAAACCTCTAGACAAATCTTTCCATCAGGGAAGTATCTTCTGCAATCTTTCCATCACTGGGTACACCACTCCTTTCCACTTCCATGAAGCACCAAGAGGAAGGTCAAGATAAGTAGAAGGAAGATTGTCAACCCACAGCCAAAGAACTATGCTAGATGATGAAGCTCGGGAAATTCCCTAACGGGGATGAGAACACTTTATGTAAGATTAACTCTAAGCCCAGACTTTTTGCTTCAAATAACAACATAATATATCCGTGGTAACCTGCTCTCATCAAGTTTGCAGAAAAACAAAGCACATCAGCAAAGAGTAGATGGATATTGACAGATCCTATGAACAAGTGTTGGTAACATGAAAATCTTCCAAAAAGCTCACCCCAACTGCTTTGTTCACTATTCTACCCAAGGTCTCTTTCACAAAATAGATAGTAAGCGGGACAACAGGTCACCTTGACAAAATCCTCTCTAACTAGAGAAGAATCTTGTTGCTTCACCATTGATCTATGTAGAAAAGTGGCTAGGAGTAGATATGCAGAAAAACCAAATTCCTCCCCTTCCTTCCAAAAGCCCATTCTTTCAAGAGTAAGCATGAAGAACCCTAAGAGATATGTTCATAGATCATAATCCTTCTCAATATCAAGCTTGTAAAAAGGCCTTGATTGATTCAATTTGAGATAGGGATCAATACACTCATTGGCTATCTAACCTGCATCTAGAATTTGCCAATCAGGAAGAAAGCGTGTTGATCAGGGCCAACAACTATGACAATGACAGTCCAGAGCCTTGAGGCAAGAACTTTCGCCAGAATTTCATGAATGCTACCCACAAGGCCAATAGGCGTAAAGCCATAAACTTTTAATGCCATCTGCTCCCTGGCAATTTTAATGAGCAAACTTTCAAAGGTGGCATCCAAAATTTTCTCAAAAACAGCCATCTTGCCTGAAGATCAGCAAAGCAGCCTATAGTTTTCCAATTAACAATATCGCAACAATGCTGGAAAAAGGCAAGCTTGAAGCCAGCTCACCCCATAGCTTTATCCTGCCCCAAGTCATTGATGGCACTCCAAAACTCCATGAATTCTTTTCCAACACCAAGATAACATCAATACTAATAGAATGATAAGATATCCTATGAAAGAAAGGCCTAAAGGAACCAGTGTTGAACAGGTGCTTTATGGATTTAGAATTCACTTGCTTCATCACGGTTTGCTAGGGCACTATGGGAGCTTGCTTTCGTTGCTTGAGCATTTCTTGGGTTGCTTCCTATTCCATTGCAGATCAAATGGCTTGGGAGGACTATTTTGGTAGGAAAGTGAAAAAGAAGGCCTTGGTTCTTCCTCATGTGATTTGTTTTGACGCACCTAGAGAGAATGAAACCAAAGAGTCTTTCAACGTGACGAAAATTCCCTTCAGAGCTTAAAAGACAATTTCATCAAGACTCTATTTGTCGGATAAGGGGAACTTTTGCTCATCAGCTTTTGATGTGGCTAACTTTGCAAATAGCTTATATTTTTGGATGTATATAGCCTTTTGTAGGATGCAATCTATGCATCCATCCCTTAACCCTTTTACATTTTCTTGAGGCTTTTGAGCTTCTCTTGCCGGAGTCAACTTTCTTTGTTTTGATTGTGTGGCTTAGTTTTGTGATAGTACTATTATTATTATTATTATTATTATTTCCACTATTTTATTACTATTACTTCTCTTTTATTATTTTTAATTACTTGTTTGTTGTGTTCATTTTGTTAAGCACTTTGTCTTTCTATCACTTGGCAAACTTTCTGCTGGGGTTTGAAGGAATTGGGGTGATTTATTTTTAGTATTTCGAGTATTTATTTCTAGTATTGTTATTACTGCTATTATTTAGTTTAAGTTAGTCTCGAGCTCTCCTTTTATTCTTCCTGTTTTTGTAACCTTTAGTAGTTTTTTTTTTTTTTTTTGGTTTGGTTTGGTTAGTCTCTTGATAATTTTATTATTAGCATCTTTTGGGTCGTTGTTTATTTTTTATCTAACTAGGGCGTTTTTCTAATAGTAGGTTTTGTTTAGTGTTTCCGTTGTGTTGTTGTTGTTGTTGTTATTATTATTATTATTATTATTATTATTATTATTATTGGCTTTTAGTTGGTAGACCTCCAGGGCGTTCGCTGGCCTCGTAGGCGTAGGCGTCTGCGTCTGTGGCGAGCCATGTAGCTGTTTCAGCCTGTCCTTCGGGGAGTTTTGGGGTTGGGAGGGATTTAGGGGTGCGGAAGGTACGCCTAGCGTCCTCGAATATTGGGTCTTTCTTAGGTAAGTCGATAGAATTAGTTAAGTCTTTGCTTAGGCGTAAGATTAGTATAGGGTGCGTCCAGGAGACGAAGTGGGTTGGGGCTAAAGCTAGAGAGATTGATGGGTACAAGCTTTGGTACTCGGGGTCAACCAAGGCGAAGAATGGAGTTGGCATCCTGGTTGTGAAGGATTTGGCGAACCAGGTGGTCGAAGTGAAGCGTAAGAGCGATCGGATTATGGCCATTAAGGTTCTGGTGGGTTCAGTTTTTGTGAACGTGGTGAGTGTGTATGCGCCCCAAGTAGGCCTGCCGGAGGAAACTAAGAAGCTCTTTTGGGAGGATTTAGATGAGGTCACCCAAGAGGTCCCTCGGAGCGAGAAACTGTTCATAGGAGAAGACTTTAACGGCCATATCGGCGCGGAGGCAGCGGGTTATGATGGGGTCCACGGGGGTTTAGGTTTCGGAGAGAGAAACGCGGGAGGAGTCTCTGTGTTGAACTTCGCGGTGGCCTTTGATATGTTGGTGGCCAACTCCTTTTTCAAGAAGAAGGAGGATCACCTAGTGACCTTCAAGAGCAGCTCTTGCAAGACCCAGATTGATTACTTCCTCACAAGGAAGGAAAGTCGGAGATTGTGTAAGGACTGTAAAGTGATTCCTAGCGAGTTTCTGGGAACTCAACACAGGTTGTTGGTTTTAGATGCAGAGTTCAAGTATCCTAGAAGGACGAAGAGGAGAGTCGGAGAACCCAGGATTAAGTAGTGGACCCTCACGAAGGAGAAGGCGGGGTTAATAGCAGAAAAAATAGCCGAGGAGGGAGCTTGGAGGAGGGCAGAAGACGCCGATTCGATGTGGGAGGCTATGGCGGATTGCATCCGAAGGTCGGCTAAGGAGACTCTAGGTCTTTCCAAGGGAGGCGGGAACAGAATGGAGGGCGCCTGGTGGTGGAACGAAGAGGTAAAGAAGAAAGTCAAGGCCAAAAAAGAGGCTTTCGCAGAGTTCATGAGCAGCAGTTCGGAGGAAGAGAGGGAGCAAAAGGAGATTGAATACAAGGCGGCCAAGAAGGTAGCTAGAAAGGCGGTGGCAATAGCAAAGAGCCAAGCTTTTGATAGACTGTACCATAAATTGGGGACGAAGGAAGGGGAGAAGGAGGTTTTCAAATTGGCTAGGGCGACGGAAAGGAAGACTAGGAATTTGGGAGTGGTAAGGTGCATCAAGGACAAAGAAGGTAAGGTGTTGACTGAGAATGATGAAATTAGAGAGAGATGGCAAAGGTTCTTTGCTAAACTTCTAAATGGGAAAGGAGTACGAGACGACTGTAGTAGGGGCGGAGAGTGTAGCGATCAGCGAGCGTGCGACCATATAGCAAAGGAGGAGATTAGGGAGGCCTTGAAGAAGATGGCGAATGGGAAGGCAGTGGGCCCAGACCAGATACCAGTGAAAGTTTGGAAGTTTATAGGGGAGGTAGAGCTAGAGTGGCTCACGGAACTGTTTAATGTTATTTACAGGACCGCCAAGATGCCCAGAGAGTGGAGGGCCAACACAGTCATCCCAATCCCACTGTACAAAAACAAAGGGGATATTCAAGTTTGAAACAACTTTAGGGGCATCAAGCTGCTCAGTCACACTATGAAACTATGGGAGAGGGTGATTGAGAGAAGGTTACGAGAAGTTGTAGAGATTTCAGAGAACCAATTTGGTTTCATGCCAGGCAGGTCGACCACTGAGGCGATCCACCTCCTCAGAGGGCTCATGGGCTTGTTCAGGGATAGAAAGGTGGATCTCCATATGGTGTTCATTGACCTAGAGAAAGCGTATGATCGAGTCCCGAGGGAGGTATTGTGGAGGTGTTTGGAAGAGAAAAGGGTGTCGCCCGCGTACATCCGTGTAATCAAGGATATGTACGAGGGAGGGCGGACGCGTGTTAGGACACCGGGAGGGGTCTCTAACGACTTCGCTGCTAGTATGGGCCTACATTAGGGCTCCGCCCTAAACCCGTTTCTTTTCACTTTAGTTTTGGATGAACTCACTAGAGGGATCCAGGACGAGGTGCCTTGGTGCATGTTATTTGCAGATGACATCGTTCTTATCGATGTGACCAGGCAGGGGGTGAATGACAAGTTGGAGAGTTGGAGGCATACGCTGGAAGCTAGGGGTTTTTGGTTAAGTAGATCAAAAACGGAATACCTCCATTGCTGTTTCAGTGGTAGGATAGACGAGGGGGGAGAAATCACACTAGATGGGAGGGTGATACCAAAGGTCGCTAAATTTAAGTATCTGGGCTCGATCATCCAGCAAAATGGGGACATTGACGAAGATATTAGCCAGCGGATAAAAGTAAGTTGGTAAAAGTGGAAGTCAGCGTCAGGGGTACTGTGTGACAAGAGAGTGCCCCTAGGATTGAAAGGCAAAGTTTATCGGATGGTAGTTAGACCGGCTGTTCTCTATGGATCGGAGTGTTGGCCTCTAAAGAAGACGCAGGCCCAAAGGTTGATGGTAGCTGAGATGAGAATGCTCAGGTGGATGTATGGTTTTACGAGATTGGACAGAATTAGGAATGGATTAATCAAGAGCTTAGCTGAAGTGGCCCCCATAGAGGAGAAGATGAGGGAATCGAGGCTCAGATGGTTCGGCCACGTAAAGAGGAGAAGTGTGGCCGCCCCAGTGCGGAGGTGCGAGATGATCGTCCCCCCCGGTGGAAAGAGAGGGAGGGGTAGACCGAAGAAGAGCCTAGAAGAAGTGGTTAGAGAGGACCTGAGAGTTGCCGGTCTGACGGAGGACATGGCTCAGAATAGGAGGTTGTGGCGGGATAGGATTAAGATCTCTGATTGTAGGGGACCGGCCGCGTAGGTGGTAGTAGCTTCGGCGGGGTGGGGCGGATAGGGTTTGGTGTGCTTGTCTGCAGGTCGTACTTGTCTGGGATGTGACGGCATCTAGCGCCCCTGGTTGGATGAGGCATGTCTCTGCTCCTTGTTTATCTTTTCTCTCAGGCCCATTTTCTCCTCTTTGGTTTTTGGTTTACAATCGTTTTCTCTTTAAACCTTTTTCAAAACTGTTTTGTGGGTCTTAAGGAATCAACCTCTCTATGGGTAGGAATACCGGTAGGGGTAAGGTTGCCTACAGCTAGATCTCCCCAGACCCCGCGAAAGCGGGACCCACACTGGGAGTTGTTGTTGTTTCCTTATCAAAGAAAAACTAAGAAAGGCCTAAATAGATGGTCTTCAACATAAAGATTATAGTAGAAATAGATAACTGCACCTTTCATGCTAGTATCCTCCTCATCAACCCGACCATAAAACCTTAGTATTATGAATGGCATTTTTACCTTCTTCTGCTATTAGCCACTTCATGAAAACATTGTCATTGCGATCACCGTATTCGATCCCATTTCAGCTCTTTGCCTCTAACAGATGCCAATCCAATTACGCACTAAACAGAGACATTCTGTATTTCTTTTCGTTTAATTCTATCATCCCATGCCAACTGAGGATCGGTTGCTGCCCGTGGCATCTAAGATCGACCTTATCCATCAAATTCCCCAACTTAGTGTCCAAGTTGCCACAAACATTTCTATTCAACAAACTCAATTTCCACTTCATAAGTTTCAACCTTTTTGCCTATATGAAAGTTGGAAAGCCCGCCACATTAGGCGTATCCCACCAAGCTTTCACAAGATCGGAGAAACTCTCCACATCAAAGCCATATATTCTCAAATCTGAAAGCCATTTTTGCAGTAACTATTACTAAATAACTGATGAATCAGAACTTGATCTGATGTGATCTTAGGCAGAAACACCTGTTCAACTTGAACCCCCTAAAAATGATCTTCCCCATCAACACCGAATAGAAATTGGTCAATATGAGATAGAATAAGACTCTCATACCTAGACCAGGTAAGGCAAGCACCATCCAGGGGCCCCGATAAGATTGCAAAAATCAATATAAAGGAACCCAGGTCCGCTCAAATCAATCTTTCTTTGGACAGTCTCTAATAACAAAACCTAACCACACCAAAATCCCCTCCAAAACACCAAAGGACGCCCCACAGAAAACAGAAAATCTTCAGCTCATCCCATAAACCATCACGTGAGTTATTAGTTTGGTCCATTAGACCCGAGCAAGCCTATATTTACCAAGTGGCTTCAAAGAAAAATAATTAGTCCAGCCGCCCATCATATCATAAGCCCACAACAAGATCTATCGTCCCATTAGGTGATAGAATGGCATTGATTAGCCCCAGGATACTATGACTTAGATATCATAATAGAAGGATGTCAGCAATCTCTCTTCTCAAACATGGAACTTGGATAAAACTAAATCATAGTGGAGGGGAGAAGAGAGAGGGTAGAGTTTTCTAAACAGACGGGTGACGGACAAAGGCTCAGGGAATACAAAGAGAACGCTAAGGAAAGAAGGAAAGAAAGAAACACATGTGGAATTCACTTTGTGTCAATCTTTTAAGGAAAGGACAGTCAGTAGTGGTCCTGTAGGATAACACAAGGCACTACGTGAGACTATGATAATCATAGTGGAGCAACCCTAATCAACATGGTGGAGCTCCATTAATTAGTGAATGATGAAGTTGCTAATCATCAGTCACATGAATCTATCCACATTTTAGAAGATGTTATACTTTTTACTGTTTAGAAATTATGTAATAATTTCCCCCCCCCCCCCCCCCACAAAAAAGAGTATTTTAAAAAAAAAAAAATTCAACATTAAAGAAAACAGACATCCATTCTCCGAAAAAATGATATTTGACTATAAAACTACTCCCCGTTACTTGTCCCTTTCCCCTTTTTTCCTTCCAACTTTGCACTAGGGGGCAGGGGTTGGAATTGTGATGAAGGAACGTAATGCAATTGTAGTACCATTGTCACAAGTCGAATGTTGGTCCCAGGTCTAACAACATCCATCTCTGAAAGAGCGTGCACAAGAGAGGCCCAATCCCCATTTACAATATGTATAATCGAAGCAAGCATTGCCAATTGATGTCTCCTTTCCATTTGACACATCAATCCAAAGTCAAGAAACCTACAAAGCAGGACCACAGAAAGTAAAGCAGCCATTTTACTGGTACATAACAATCAGAATCAAGTTCTATCATGACAATCAACATTACCCTATCTGTCCTGAAGTTGTATAACGCAAATTTCCGGCATGTGGATCCGCATGCAGAAAGCCTGTTTCAAGAAGTTGAACTAGTGCTGCTTCAACTCCTTTGTTTACCTACAAAGAGGAGAAATGAATTCAGTCTAGGATGCAGTATAATGGTCGTGTTCCGGAAAAATGAAGCAACAAAGAATCCACCATCACATAGTTTGTATTGCTAAATCCTATCCTCAAAGATAAGACACTAAGCACTGAAAGGTTTTTCAAGCAGTCTGCTTAGATCAGACCCAGCATCCCCGCTAAACAAATTGACTTCAATATCAACGTCCACACTTCACAGTACTCAGGAAATATAGTTTATAAACCACCAGTCATCCCCTGCAAAATAAATGCCTACCCTCACTGTAGCTTTACACAAAGACCTCAATGTTCAAGTTGTTTAAGCAAGCATATTTTCACAAATTGACGCCACGAAGTGCATCCCCAGCAAAGTGGAAAACATTATGTAATGCACATAAACTCTGATATAGACACTGCAAGAAAGAAATTCCTCCCAGAAAATAGAGACAGAAATTTAAAGTGACTTACCAGATCAAGAAGTCGTCGTTTGGCCTCAAGCCTCTGCTGCTCAGAATATGCAGGCCGAGAATCATCCTTAACTCCTGTAGAGACCAAAACCAAGTCATTTGGATTTTCACCAACCACCCATTCCATTGTCAGAACCCTCTTCCGAGTGAGATGAGGAAAAACTTTCGGAACTCGAATAAATGGAAAACGTGAATGAGCCTCCTGGAAGCATATCAATATCAATATAAGGTTCACAGTGCACTAGATGTTTATTCAGCAAAATATGAACGTACAATATGGGCACGTGAAACTTGGAATGATACGTAGGGAAGAGAGTGAAAAATTTGACGGTTTATGAAAATTTGGCTTAGACATGCACAGGAACTAGAAAAACAGGGGAGAGGGGGCTTCATATGTTGCTACCTTACCCCTGCTCGGGCACAGAAAAAGAGAAGGAAAAAAAATGGAATCCTAAAGGGCTTGTCTCTTTTCCTTTAGTTATTGTCTAACCAACCAAACAAAGAAAAGGGTTATCTTTTATAAGTAAATATTTTTTTTCAAAAAACATGTATTAAGATGACAACAATATTATGTCACCCATGTACAGTAGGGCAGCAATAAAGATGTTTTGCCATTTGTTATTCTCTTTTATGGGGTCTATTCGACTTGGCAAATGAAATCAAAAGATGTTACTTTTTTGGATCTTGCAGACAAGATTATTCATGAGAGTTTGGGGGCTAGATAATTTTTGTATTTGCCCCTTTTGTACGTAGATGATATCACCTTGGCGAACTTTTAATATAATTTTTTTATTACTCGCTAGAAAATAAGAAGGCAACTGCAAAAGTCAACATGTCTTAAGTCTCATGAATGATATTATCTACAAAATCCAAAGAAGGAAACTTTGCTTCCGCAACTGAACAATTGACTCCAAGTCTCCGACCATACGAGATTCTGAAAGAATAAAGGTTGAGCTCTTGCTAAAACATAGCTTTGTCCCCAAAAAAACCGCCCATTACTTTCCTTCCATGTGCTCCACCGAATAGCCAATGGAATAATCCTAATTCCTAGAACCCAGTTATTCTTCATGCTTCTCTTTCATGCTACGCATTTTTTACGTTCTTCGGTTGAATACAGCCAACCCCCATCAAGGAAGGAGTCATAAGCCAAAACAAAAGAAACTCAGTAGAAATAGTGGTCATCTGATCCTTCCTCAAAACACATAAAGCAACTGCTCACTGGGCTAAGCTTTCTCTCTTTATTCAAGCATGTCCTTTGTGAGAACATGTCTTTTAGCAGCCACCAAGCAAAGCTCATGCTTTGGTGGAAGCTTTATACTTCCAAATGGCTGTGAGACAGCTCCTGTTGGCTCTGGGGAACCATAAGACTTTTTGTTTTTTTTGGGGGGGGGGTAAGTAATCAAGAGGTATATTAAAAGGACACCAAGGGGATGTCACCCATTTACAAAAGGGGGCAAATACAAAAACATTATGCCCTTAAGCTCTCATCCATAATGCAATCAATAAAAGCCAAAAAATTTAAGTTTTTGTTACCACTAAGCCCGACACTCCAACTATTCAACAACCTCAAAAAATAGAGCTTAAACTCTTGAAACGACAAGACTTTGTCCTCAAAGATACGATGATTTCTCTCCTTCCACGTAGCCCACCAAATAGCCAAAGGAACCATGCTCCAAACTCCAAGGACCCAACTCTTGTTCATCCTTCTCCTCCAAGCCACTACCACATCTCTTACATTAGAAGGTTGAACCCAACTAATCTCCGTAAGAGAGAGAGCTAAATCTCAAAGCGAAGAAACCCACCGACAATGTACAAGGAGATGATCCACAGTTTCTTCCTCCTCCAAACACATAGAGCATCAACTTGGACCTCTAAAATTTCTTCTTTTAAGCATGTCATCCGTACGGATCTTGCCTATGGTGGCTGCCCACGTAAAGAAACACACTTTTGTGGGGGCTTTAGACTTTCAAATGGACTTAGCAGCAAACTCATGACCATCCAAGGCATCAAAATGTGTGGAGCAAAAAATTTTGATGCTAAAGGATCCCTTAGAGTTTAGTGGCCACACAATCTCATCCTTGCCCTGCGACAAAACCTCTTTGCCAGCAAGTACGGCTAACAAATTACAAATACTGTCCTCTTCCCAATCATTAAGATTCCTCACACAAGTCAAGTTCCAATGGCTAATGTCACCATTCCAAGAAACAATTTCTCGTACTGTGGCATACTTCAAACGAGCCATCCTAGAAAGATTAGGAAAAAGAGTCCTTAAAGGTCGATCCCCACACCAAACATCATGCCAAAATAACACCCTTGAGCCATCCTTCACCTCAAAATGCACTAAAGATTTGAAATGCTCAAGACCTTTTAAGATAGATTTCCAACAACTAACACCGAGGGAATAAGAACTCTTCTTACTCCACCAACGCAACTCCACCGTGGAAACCATAAGACATTTAGTTTCTTATATTTTGTTTTTCCTTCTTCCTTGTTGGTCTTCCTTTCTAGCCATATTTGAAGAAACCAAACATGATCATGTAAGGTTTGCAACCACAGGCCATGTCCCGACTTGCATCACCTTGAATAACCAATGAGGTTGTTCAAAAAGAATACCCACTAGGACGGGTATGAGTCATTAAAAAGAAATTAGGAAGTTGAGATACTACAGTAATAGCTTGAATAATAGATGTGCTTTGGCCATGCAATTTTAGATATGAATCAAAAACTCGTATTTATACAATTTGGCTTGCATAGCTCAGTGACATGACTTCAGGAATTTGGCTTTCTAAGACACATCCTTTTGATCTTTGAAGTGACAGCAAGACTAAGGATCTGAACTCTTAAGCTGAGTTTTTCTGGATTGGGCAATTCTTTTCCACCATCATGTTTGGGTCGTCCTCTCCAGTCTTACCTCCTTTTGTAAGACAACAATTTTTTTTTTTTTGGGGGTAAGTAATCAAAGATGTGTATTAAAAAGGACACCAAGGGGATGCCACCCATGTACAAAAGGGGCACTACAAAAACATTATACCCTTAAGCTCTCATCCATTATGCAATCGATAAAAGCCAAAAAATTTAACTGTTTGTTACCACTAAGCCCCACACTCCAACTATACAACAACCTCAAAAAATAGAGCTTGAAATCTTGAAATGACAAGATTTTGTCCTCGAAAATACGGCGATTCCTCTCTTTCCAAATAGCCCACAAAATAGCCAAAGGAATCATGTTCCAAACTCCAAGGACCCAGCTCTTCTTCATCCTTCATCTTTTGTAAGACAACATTTTACAAGAGCATAAAGGGTGGATGAAAAGAAAGCACTCAATATAGAGACTAATCATAGCCGTTAGCCCCTTACCTGCCCCCCCCCCCCAACAAAGAGAGAGGGGGGGGAGAGGGGGGGAGAGAGAGAGAGGGGGACTAATATTAGAAAAGACAATCAACAAACTCTACAACTTCCAAATGAAAACAAAAGTTCCCACTATCTTCATGCATGGAGCAGGTGTTTTTACACTGTCACAGGATCTTGCATTTCGCTGCTCCATTCAAATAACCCAATCCATCTTAGAAGCAAGTCAATTTTAGGTTTCATTGCTCAAAAGCTTCCAAAAGCATTCAAACGGCGGGACTCGAGTTTCAGGTCCGAAGGGGATGATTGACTCCGTTGAAGAATACATTACCAAGCCTTCTATTTATTTCATGACTTCATTCACCACAGACATGCATGGAAGTATGATCAGAGGGTATAGAGAGAGAAGTTATATGGGCAAGACTACAGCAAGTATCTAAAGAGGAATTTTATTAGGTGGAAATGGAAGAACCATGCCATCCTAAGTAGAATGGAAATATTGGCTTTACTGTCTCTCTGTATTTCTTAGTGACTTCTGAGGTTTTAATAGCAAAGCAGCCTTGGCGTTAATTAAATACAATTGAGGTAAAGATAGCTAGGGAAAGTTGATTTGGTGGAGGAAAAATATTCGTACCCAAAAGGTGCAGGATTTAGAATGTTTGAGGGACCACGTATATGAAATCCTCCCTCAGTGGTTTATAGAAGAATGGTTTTGAGCTACCTTTTTTCCCGGTCACAACTTCTGTGGGGATAACATGTTAAAGATTCAGTCTTATGATAGACACAAAAACACGAAGACAGTAATTTATTCTTACAATTACAAAGAGGGACCAGTATACCACTCTTCATGAAAGATTTTTAACCCAAAGGTGCAGCTCTGATCCTAGGATTATATGATAAGTATAAAGTTTCCCCAGGTGAAGTGCCTCTGCGACTTACTTGACGTGGCATTCCATGGCAAACTTCTCTACCCACCAAGTGATTGAGATAACTAGCATGGATTCAAAATGTGGGCCATCCGCAATGAAACGGCCGCATCGGAAAGGTTTTTGAGTTGGCCAAACCATGTTGTCGCTGCAGTACGGAACATGATTTTCGCATTACAACGATTTTTCCACATCGCGACCGAAACCGCAATCGCGACCGAAACCGCATATTGCATCCTTGATAACTAGTACTCCTCCAGCTTTTCTGCTTCAGCAGCCATTAGGGATATTATTACCATGGAGCTTACTTGGCAGAAGCATGTCAGTCTACCAACTGCAATCTGGGTGACGTGGATAGAAAGTCAACTGACAGTCCCCTCTGCCTCTGGCTTCTCTGCCTTTAACTACTCTTCAGGTTTCGTGAGTTTAGACCAAAAAAGGCCAAAGATGTTTTTGTTATTTTTGTGATAAAGAAAATATAATATAAATCATCAAACAATGAGGATAGGTGCAAGAGAGGATGCTCAAAATAGATCCCCTATCTCGATTGAACCACCACGTCTGTTGCCCACCATCGCTTGCCACCACCCCTTGATTCCTCTACCACGGGCGACCACTAGCCAACTACCACCGGTGGCAACCGCTCGCCGGAACCCTAATTTCCAAAAAATCGAAAACCTAATTTGCGAATGGACTTTCTCTCTCCAGGTGCTTCTCTAGGTGGCCAGTGAAGTTCAGGGTGCCCGGAGTGGTCATCGGAGGTTTACCTGAGGTCCAGTAGACTTTGGGTCTCTGGGAGCCACCGGTCGTCCCCTTCGCCCGTCGTCTCCTTCGCCGGTCGTCTTTGGGCTTTTCGGGTCTCCCCTGTTGTTTTCTTTAGATCTGTGCGCCGATGGAGGGATTAGGTGCTTTCCGGTCAAGGAGTTGGGTGGGCCAGAAGTTTCTGTCACCGCCGGCAAGCTCTGTGGCGGTTTTTCCGTTCGCCGGCGAATTTTCCGGCCACCAGAGTCTCATCGGATTTTCCCCAAACCGATTTTTCCGGCGCGGAATCAGCTATTCTGTCATTTGGTGGTGCCATTGTCTCCGGCAAGACATGGGTACGTGCCTTTTTGTGCAATTCTCCTCGTTTTCTCCTTCCTGGCAGTGCTGGGAGTGTTAGACATTAGTGGGTTTCTTCTTTTCATTTTGTGGAGTTTCTTCTTCCAGCTACGCTGCATTGCCCCATCTCTCTGTCATGTATGCCTCTGTGAGGGTGCAAGCGAAGTTCCTAGAAGTGACTAGCGGTGATCGAGGTCTTTTTCCTTTTAAAGTTGCTGAGGCCAGTAGAAGGAAAATGTCATTTATCCGGTTGAGCTTCCAGGCATTTCGATGGGTGGCACTACAAATGGTTTGCTTCTGTTTCTCAAAGGGAGAACCATTGTGGTTGAAAACTTTTAGGTGGGGTTAGAGGTGTCTGATGCTTCAACTGAGAAAGAACAACAAAGGTAGATTCATTGCCCTCTCTCTTTTGGGTAATGGTGGGCAGGCTAGGTCAGTTATCTTTCCTGAGGGTGCTAAGGTAGAGGGCTGGTTTGGGGTGACAAACATTCTTAAGGAGACTTTGATTGAGGGTCATAAGAAGCCATCTCCTCCACCAATGAATGCTTCTATTCCCTCCAGGTTTCCGATGAGCGGGAATAGGTCTTTTGCTAATGTTGTTCGAGGTCATCTAGGTGGCTCCCCTAATTCGCCTTTGATGGCGTGGAAGTGTAGGGATTGTGGTTCATGGGATGTTTGTGTAGCCGTGATTGGCGAAGATCATAATGTTAGTGGCAATGTGTTGAAGCAAAAGGTCTCCTTCAAGGACAATGTTAATGACGCAACAATGTCTCCTTGTAAGAAGAGTGGTTCTACGGAGTTTTTGGAGGCTTCTTCTCCCTGTGTTGAGAGATCTTTTGAAAAACTATCCCTCCTCTGATTGTGAGTGTAACTCACACGGTAGTTCTCCGTGTGCCTCAAGGATCCCAAAATCACTTTTGAATGTGGTGGAGGAGGAGTTGCATCCTGCAGCTTGTTTACCATCTACGAGTGTGCTTGTTTACTCTCGTAGGAAGAAGCTTCGAAAGATTAGTCTCGTTGTTTCTGAGTCGGGCTCTCCTGTTATGCAGGAGGTGGGAGGGCCTTCTTCGTTTGAGGAAGCTTTGCATCAAGCCCACACTCAAGGTTTAGATGGTGCTGCTTTGCCCGGTTCTAGTTATTCATGGAATGTTAGTGAAGGTTCTACGTGGGTCTTGGAAAGAATGGTCTTTTTTTTTTTTTTTTTGGGTAAGAAGATGGGTCTGGCCATTAAAGGTAGAGAAATGAAGTTGCTTCCTATTCTTGCATCGTTGGAAGCAAATAGAATGAGAGGTGATCAGTTGGTTGAGGAGAGTATGGGGGATGCAGTTGATAGGGATAGGTTGTTTTCGAATGGGGTCATCCGTCAATATGCTTGCCTGGAATGTCAGGGGGTTCAATTGTCCAAATAAGCGGGGGGATGTTAACTGGGTATTGCATACTCTTGCTTTCGCTGTTGCTATTCTCCAAGAATCTAAGTTGAAGGTTGTTAGTCGGCCGACAGCGATTAGTCTGCGGGGTCGTCGCCCGATTGAGTGGGGCTTTACTTACCTTCAGTGGGTCGCTCAGGAGGCATTATTGTCATTTGGGATCCTTAAGTCTTGGAGCTTGATGAATCTCATATTGGGTCATTTTCTGTGTATTGTAGGTTTAAGTCATTGGATGAGTGGGGTCTGCTTGGTGTATATAGGCCTAATGACGACTATATGCGACTGACTTTATTTGAGGAGTTGTCGTTCTTTATGTCTTCTTGGGACATTACGTGGTGTTTGGGTGGGGATTTTAATGTCATTAGGTCTCCTTCAGAGATATCCACAGGTGGCCGGTCGTCTTGGGCAATGAGAGAGTTCTCTAGTTTTATTGATTCTTGCAATCTCGTTGACCCTCCTTTGGAAGGTGCACGCTTTACTTGGTTCAGTCATAAAGAGGTTCCTGTGTTATCTCGCATTGACCAATTTCTCTTCTCAGTTGAGTGGGAAGATCATTTCCAGAGGGTTCATCAAGTTAACCTTCCGAAAATCACTTCGGACCATTTTCCCATTCTTCTGTGGGTTGGGGAAGTCTCTAGAGACGTCCTTTTAAATTCGAGAATATGTGGCTTGAGGCGGATGGTTTTGATGACCTCGTCAAATCTGTTTGGGATGAACTGAATGTTTTTGGCCCTTTGAGTTTTATTTTGGCAAAGAAACTTAACTTTTTGAAGACCAAACTTAAACAGTGGAATAAGGAAGTGTTTGGCCATTTACAGTTTAAGATGACTAGTCTGGTGGATAAAGTGAAGCTCTTAGATGAGAAGGAACAGCAACAGTCTCTCTTTTGGGTAGATAGATTTGAAAGATTGGGAGTTAAAAAAGAACTCTCTATGGTGCGAAGATCCATTGATATTTTTTGGCGCCAAAGAGCAAAGCAACAGTGGATTGAGGATGGTGATCAAAATAACAAATTTTTCCACCAGGTGGCAAATAGGAGAAGAAAGTTTAATGCTATTCACAAAATTCAAGTGGATGGCGAGCTTTATGTTGATGCTGCCTCGACCAAGAATGTGATTGCTCACTTCTAAGAGAATCTTTATCATGAAGATCAACCATCAAGGATTTTTTTTGATAGTATCGCTTTTGCCTCTATTAGCCTTGATGAGCCTAGGGATCTTGAAAAAGATTTTACTGAAGATAAGGTTTGGAATGCCACCTCTGAGTTAGGTAACGAGAAAGCTCCAGGTCAGATGGGTTCAATATAGCCTTTTTTCAGCATTGTCAGTCTATTGTCAAGGGGGAGATTATGAGATTTTTTGCTGACTTTCATAATAAGGGTGTTTTTGAGAAAAGTTTAAATGCTACTTTTATTACTTTGATTCCCAAAGTGGCTGGTGCAAAGGATATTAAGTCTTTTAGGCCCATCAATTGGTAGAAAGTGTACATAAGATTCTTGCCAGAGTCCTTGCTTCAAGATTGAGGAAAGTTGTTGGAAAAGTTGTGGGTCCCTTGCAGCATGCTTTTGTTCCTGACCGTCAAATTTTGGATGGTGCTTTGATTGCTAATGAGTGCATTGATTCTTATATTAGATCTAGGATTTCTGGTATCCTATGTAAGCTTGACATTAAGAAGGCTTATGATCATGTCTCTTGGAGTTTCCTCTTGGCTATTCTTGAGAAAATGGGCTTTCCTAACAAGTGGAGGAAATGGAGCTCTTTTTGTATTTCCACTGTGCGCTTCTCTATCTTAATAAATGGTGAAGCATCTGATGTTTTTTCTCAAGCTCCAGAGGTCTAAGGCAAGGTGACCCATTGTTGCCTTTATTGTTCATTTTGGTTATGGAGACTCTCAGTAGGTTGGTGATTAAAGCATGTGAAGAAGGTTTCTTGTACGGCTTCCATATTAGTAACCCTCATTCCGAGGGTTTGTTGATATCCCATTTGCTCTTTGTCAATTGCAAGCCGGACGAGAGTAATTTGGGTTACTTAAAGTGCATCCTTCTCCTGTTTGAAGCTATGTCTGGACTAAGGGTCAACCTTTTCAAAAGTGCGCTCATTCCGATTGGCGACGTGCCTAATGTTCATGTGTTGGCCCTTTTTTTCGGTGTGAAGTTGATCATCTGCATTCTTCATACCCTGGTCTTCCTCTTGGTGCTCCTTAGAAGAGTAGAGTGATTTGGGACCCAGTTGTTGAGAGTTTCATAAGAGATTGGCAGGTTGGAAGTCTAAGCTTTTGTCCAGGTGGGATAGATTGACCCCTTTGAGAAGCACTTTGTGTAGTCTGCCCATCTACTTCATGTCTTTATTCACCATCCTAGCTAGCATTGCTAGTCGGTTAGAGAAAATCATGAGAGATTTTCTTTGGAATTCCAATGAAAATGGTCGCAGCCTCCACTGGGTCAATTGGAATGAGGTATGTCGTCCTACACAGCAGAGAGGAGTTGGCACAAGACCTCTTCGTGTTATGAATGAAGCGTTGAAGACCAAATGGTTGTGGAGGTCTGCAAAAGAGGATGATGCTATGTGAAAAAATATGATCAAGGCAAAATATGGGATAGATGAGTTGGGTTGGCGGAGTAAAAAGAGTCCTTATCCTCACAGTGTTGGTTGTTGAAAATCTATCTCAGCAAGTCTTGAGCGTTTCAAATCTTTAGTGCATTTTGAGGTGAAGGATGGCTCAAGGGTGTCATTTTGGCACGATGTTTGGTGTGGGGATCGACCTTTAAAGAATCTTTTTCCCGATCTTTTTAGGATGGTTCGTTTGAAGTATGCCACGGTAAAAGAAGTAGTTTCTTAGAATGGTGACGTTAGCCATTGAAATTTGATTTTTGTAAGCAGTCTTAATGATTGGGAAGAGGATAGTATTTGTAATTTGTTAGCCGTATTTGCTGGCAAAAAGGTTCTATCCCAAGGTAATAATGAGATTGTGTGGCCACTAAACTCTAAGGGTTCCTTTATTGTCAAGAGTTTTTGTTCCACATAATTTGAAGCCTTGGATGGTTGTGATTTTGCTGCCAAGTCTATTTGGAAGTCGAAAGCTCTCACAAAAGTGTGTTTCTTTGCTTGGGCAGCCACCTTAGCCAAGATTCCCACAGATGACATGCTTAAGTGAAGAAATTTTAGAGGTCCAAGTAGATGCTCCATGTGTTTAAAGGAGGAAGAAACTATGGATCATCTCCTTGTTTATTGTTGGTGGGTTTCTTCGTTTTGGGATTTATCTCTCTCTAATGGAGATTAGTTGGGTTCAACATTCTAATGTGAGAGATGTGGTAGTGGCTTGGAGGAGAATAATGAAGAAGAGCTGGGTCCTTGGAGTTTGGAACATGGTTCCTTTGGCTATTTGGTGGGCTACTTGGAAGGAGAGAAATCGTCTTATTTTTGAGGACAAAGTCTTGTCTTTTCAAGATTTCAAGCTTTATTTTTTGAGTTGTTGTATAGTTGGAGTGTGGGGCTTAGTGGTAACAAAGAGTTAAATTTTTTGGCTTTTATCGATTACATTATGGATGAGAATTCAAGGGCATAATGTTTTTATATTGCCTCTTTTGTACATGGGTGACATCCCCTTGGTGTCCTTTTAATATGCATCTTTGATTAGTTACCAAAAAAAAAAGGGAAAAAAAAAGAGAGGATGCTGAAAAAGCATCCATCGACGCTAATTACAACCCTAAGAAAAGACTATCCTCAAAATTGACAATATCAACCGACGAGTAACAAAAGACCTCCTCCATCCAAAAAATAAAATCTTGAGCCAATTGTCCTTCAACCGCTCAAGAGAAGTTTCGACCCCATCAAAAACCCTCCTATTTCTTTCCGTCCATACAATCCAAAAGATGGCTTGCGGGATTACTCGAAACATTCTACATGTAGCCTTCCTTCCAAAAACAACCTTCCCAAGGCAGAAGTTAATGTCTCACCGTGCTAGACAGTACCTGATGAGGACCCAAACAACTCCACACTAAATCCCAAAGGTTTCTAGCAAATGGGCAGTGAAGAAGAAGATGGTACGTGGTTTCCAAATCAGATTTGCACATGAAGCACCTATTAGACCAAAATTTTGCCCCTTTTTGTAAGTTGTCACAAGATCTTACCTTGAGAAGCTACCCACCCCAAAAAAGACATGTTCAAAGAGGCATAAGACTTTCAAACAATACTCCAAAGGAAACCACGAACATAAGGACAAGGCGGTGAATTGCTCAGTGGGAAGGAGAGGCGGAGTAAGATTTTACAGTGAATTTCCCGAAGGCATTGAGGTTCCATCTGACCATGTCAAAAGAGAAGCCCATGAGATGCACCCCGTAAAGCATGTTAAAAAGCTGAGCCACACTATCATCCTCTGAGAATGCATCATGGACAAAAACAAGGGACCAAACAACTAAAGAAGAGTTGTGCTCTAAATCATCCCTATCCTCCAAAGCCAAACAGTGAAGGAAAACGATCCGTCAAAAGAACTCCATGGCACCACTTGTGAAGCCATAAGTAGATGGAAGAGCCATCACCCACCTCGAAAGTAATATGAGAGAAGAATCTTTCCCTGGTAATAAACTTCCACATACCAACACCATAAGGTCTGCTATGTTTGCTTGGAACCCAATTAAGACCCTCCATTTCGTACTTGGCCTTGATCACAATTCTCAAAAGCCTCTCTTTCTCATTCATAAAACTCTATAACTGCTTGCCAGAACAAGGTCAAGTCTCTAATGTCTAAGCCGCCTCTAGGACAAGGTTGCATCATGATGTTCCATTTGACCAAGTGATACTTGAAATCACCCCTAAAAGACCCCCGAAGGAAGCTTCTCCGAATGCCTTCTAGCTTGTTTGCCACCAAACAAGGAATGGGAAAAAAGAGATAGAAAGTTGGTGGGAATGCTAGAAACGATGCTTTTGATGAGTGTCAATTTACCCCCTTTAGTGAGATTGTTGGCTTTCCAGCCAAATAGTGTTTTATGGAATCTATCGATAACTAGTTCTCAAATCGACTTCCCTTTGAATTTGGCACCAAGAGGGAATCTGATATAAAAGGAAAGAAGGGATTCCAAACCACAACCCAAAATAACACCTAAAATAATACTTGTGAGGAAGGATTCAAAATGCGGTTTCGGTCACGATTTCGGTTTTTTAGTGGTATGGCAAAATCGCTCTAATACGGCAATAGCGTTCCATATTGCGGCTATCGCGGCATGAAAATGTAGTTCGCTAAATTCCAAAACATTTTCAATGCGGCCGTTTCGTCGCCGTTCGGCCACATTTTGAATCCATGCTTGTGAGTCTGTGGGCATTATCCGCTTCCCCTACAGGCAAGACAGAAGCCTTAGTCAAGTGTACTCTCAATCCAGAAATGACCTCAAACCAAACGAGGATGCAACAAAGATTAATAATCTGCTCACACTCATTATCGCAAAATACAATTGTGTCATCTGCAAAAAGGAGGTGAGGAATTTCCAAGCGCACCGAATGAGAACCTCCCACAGAAAGAAAAGCCAGCAATAAGGCCGTCTTGGGAAGCAGAACAAAAAGAAGGTGAGGAATTTCCAAGCGAACCGAATGAGAGCCTCCCATAGAAATAAAAGCTCGCAATAAGACCGTCTTGGGAAGCAGAACATTGAAAATGTTCTGCTCAAGACTTCCATCACAAGGATGAAAAGAAGAGGTGAGATGGGATCATCATGATGACATATCCCTTTATTTTTTTAAATAATAAAAATTCTCAATGGCCTTTGCTTGAAAATTTCACTTTTATATTGACTAAGAAAAAGAAAATTCACTTTTACAACTAGCGATCCAAAATTATGAATTTCGTTCCAAAAAAACGTTCCAAATAATCCACCCCATTTGATCCCTCTTTTAGGGAAGTTGCATTCCCCGTTCCCGTATCGCATTCCTGGATCCAACTGTTCCGCGATCCTAGTAACTATGGTTATTAAAAGTCACCTTCCTAGATGGATAAAAAACTATGCTTGCAGAAGAATATAAATTTAACATAAATATATTAATCTGTGAAATTCACGCAAAAAAATTATGCCGAAAAACCACAAGTCTACAATATCAGAAGTAACATCCGACAAGCCTATACATCATGTATTTTTGTATCTAAGTCAACCTGGTAGATCTGGATTACAATTTTCACTAGAAAATGCAAAGGAGATGACATGTTTACTATATTATAAATACCTAAATACTCCTTCAAAAATCCCAAAGAACTTCAGTTTAAATGAGGGTACCAAGAATCGAGATGCATTTGTTGCTTCCAATCGGTAATCCAGCTCTCCCATTAAGCCTTTCCCAAGTTCATCAGCATACAAGCGAAGATCATTTTTTCTCTTGGCAATCTTCTGCAACAGCTCCAGCTGAAATGACCTAAAATTGTGAATCTTAGACTCATCCACCGGAAAAAGTAATAGAGAGCAATAAAGTTTGGTACGAACCCCAAGGCGAAGAATGTATATATCGCGAGCAACTACATGATGTAAATTTGGACGCTGAACTTTGACGGCGACAGCACATCCATCAACTGTAGTTCCTCTGTACACCTGTGATATAAAACAAGAACTTATATATAACATACTAACATTATAGCGACGACAAACAAGAAACAGTATCAAGACAGATGTTGGACAGCTTGTATAGATCAGTGACATAATAATAGATGAGGCATGCATCTTTTCATTAATGCTTTACAAGCACTTGAACCAGCAATTATGGAACCTGGTCCTCAGCTAAGATATCTCAATCAAATATATAGGGCACGGCTTGAAACTAGGACCGGAAACAAACTTCACACATGAAGTACCTGAGGGAAGAAGACAAGATGAACCATAAGTAATATACTACTGATATCAGCAGGTCATGCCACTGATAAGCAACATCTTTAAAACACTCCGCACTTCAAATAAGAAGCGCAATGTCTACTGTATATTTTGCAACATCTGGAGCAAATAGATACCTGACCAAATGATGCTGCAGCTACAGGTTCTTCCGATATATAGCTAAAGAATCTTGACACAGGAGACCCTAATTCTTCCTCAATAATCTTCATGGCGTGTGCTGTTGGGAAAGGAGGAATTCGATCATGGAGCTCGGATAGTGCCTGCAACATTTTTTTTTTATTAATAAAAAGTGTATTAAAAGTGCCTGCAATCTACTGTTAATCAAAGAACATAGATAAAATAAAGATTCTACAAAATTGAAAGCAAGATGAACGAAATACAAGAAAGGGAGAGGAAGAGTGAGGGAGGGGCGGAAGCTGATTATCAGGAAGTTCGAAAATTAAGAAACACATTAACACATAGTTTATAACAAAGGTAACTCAGCAGATAACCCGAAAACAAATGCCCCCTTGGGGATCAATAAACAAGACAAGTTAGTAGCCAAGGAAAGCCTGAACCACTCCTTGCTCCAATAGTTTATACTTTAAAACATAGGTAACTCAGTAGATCACTTTATCAGGCCACTATCATTTGGTGGACAAGCACCAGAATTTCATCCCAGTCCACACTCAACATGAGCATTAACTTCCAGTGAGACATTAGTGCATTATCCAGTTTGTTAGTGGTTTAGGTGGTTTGAGCATGTTGTGAACATTCCATGTATTTTGACACAGGGTTGAATCCCTAGCATGTTTCAAACTCGACCTGTCCAAAAGTACCATCTTCCTTATAGGAGAGGTGGAAGTATCCGGTTGTCTAATATTTTAGGCAGTAGTGTACGGTCTGATCCACCCTCTTGTTATGGCTTTCTTTTAGTTATACGGCTTGCTAATTTATGCAGAAGCCAATTTGCGATCTGATTATTGAGAGGCCCAAGTGAACGATTTCTGGGGATCCAAGTTTCTTACTAATGGAAGAAGATTCGCTCCAAAGCACCCAACTTGCTTAGTCCTCTCCTTTCCATTCCCACTTCAGTGGCCTGCAGTTGAAAGCCATTGGCAGAAGCTTCCTTTGGGATTTTTCTGGGGATGATTTCAATAATCATCACATGGAATTAGACATCATTAAACTCCTCATGACAAAGAGTAATATAGGTGTGAAACACATAAGAAACTGTAATTGAGGCTCTTCCAAACATAGTGGTTGTGGAGATTCACACAGTAAAAATACAAGCTTTGGAGGCAGGCAATTAGTGCAAAACATTAAGAGCTTAATTGGATTTTTGGTAGGAAATAACACTAAGGTGTAGGCCTTCTGTGCTGCATTATCAAATCGTGGCAGGGTGTTTTTTTTTTTTTTTGGGGGGGGGGGGGTTTCTTTTATGAGTAATCCAAAAATACAAATTGGAAGCAAGGCAAGGGAATGTCACCCATGCACAAAAGGGTTGAATACAAAAATCATCATGCCCTTGCAGTCTCATGAATAACCTTATTTACAAAATCAAAAAAGGTCAACGTTCTCAAAAAAAGCGGCAGGTACACTCTGATCATAATTCTTATGAAGATGGCAACGATTTGTCTATCCATCTCTGGCATCAACAGGGCCCGTCTCCTTTTATTCATCCAGTACATAACGATGCCTCCATTCCTAAATATTGAGAACAAGCATCTGTTTCAAGTATTTATTCTCTACTTTTAATTGGGATGCCTGATGTATTCAGGCAAGGATCAACACATTCATTAAGGGAATGCAAGCTAAGCCTAAACTGAATACAAACAGAAAAACGGATTCAAACGAACCCAGGAAAGAACTATGAGGATAGATAAGAACTAATCTCAATCTTGGATATAGATTTCACCACCAAGGGATTAGGGCCCTTAATCTTTCTTTGGATAAAGAAACACCACCAGAGGAAGGATTAAGACTCTCTAGATCACCACCTTACTCGGCCTTAGCAAGGATAAGGCAGATAAGCGGTTTGGGCATCAAAGGAGCAAAGCTCGGACTTTCATTCAATGTCGAAATCTGGTTGCAAAGAATGAGCAAGCAAGCTTAAATACAAGCTGCTCCCTTGCTGCCTTGTTGACAAAGAGTTTCCTTACAGCGTAGGAAACCTCCTAATCATGCTTAAACTAATCTGAATACAAAAGCAAGATTAGTCTTAGCTAATTACAATAGGTGAGTCTTGAAAAACAAGATGCTTAGGAGCTAAACTTAAGCCTAAACATGTTGATTAGCTCTTAAGTGACCCACTTGCACATGGGAGACAGAAAAATGGCTGCTGAGACAGGCCACTTTTCGGCCATCCAATCAGCATGCTCTAAGATCAATATCTCTCCTCCTAGTGGCCTTCCAAAGCTGCAATGGGCTCCATGATGATCCCGGCTCCTTAGGCTAGCAAGAAAGCAAGGAGGCAGGTCAACAAAGCTTCTCTTAGAAGGCAGAAGCAAGGCAAAGTCAAAACAGTGAAATCGCCCGGTTCGGCACCAACTTTGAGCAGCTTGGTTGCTTGCCTTCTACTTGACTTAGACCTGATTTCAATGCATGGATGTCTTCATTTGGATGTTAATAATCCCCGCAAGTAAAGAAATCAGCCCTAAATTAGGTTTAGGGAAGGGCACCAAGTAAAAACTCAAATCGGGTCAGTTTGGAGCTAAAACTGCAACGGTTGACTTGTGGCGGTCAAAACTCGATGAAACACTTGCCTTAACTTGAATTACTCTTCATGGCTGAATATTTGAGGATGTTAGGCAACACCCTAGGCAAAAAGAATGGTTCTAAACCCCATGGAAGTTTAGGACATGAGATGAATAAAACGGGGCTTGTATAGAGAACCAAACCTAGGTAGTTCTAAACTTTGTCTTAGCAAAGTTTGGATCAAGACTTGGGCCTTGGTACTGGCACCAGGATTCTCTTGATTGGTTTGACGTCCCAAATCATGCTCCATGGATGGACCTCCATCAATGCCCTAATAAATTTTTACTATCTTATTAGGTTTCTTACGAGCTCAATGAGATGTCAGAAATGCTTCCTAGAAATAGAATTAAAATGAAAAGGTGACAAAGAAACAAAGACCTATGACATGAGCTTGAGGCAATGGTACTTTGATGGCGAGGCAATGGTACTTTGTTGGCGTGGCCAATGGGAGGAACATAGCCTACACATACTTTGTGTTACATCGTTTGCATATGACATTGTGCTGTTAGATGCGTCCAATCATGGCATGGGATTAAAGCAAAACTAAAATGTTAGTAGGAACCTCTTAATTTTAAGGGTTTCAAGATTTACTGATCGAAGAGTGTGTATGCGAAATGTAAAAATCCAATACATGCATAGTGAGAGTTGGACAGAGAGGTAAAGCTAGGGATGCAAAATGTGAGTCAAAATGCCAAATTCAAGTATCTATGTAATAGTCCAAAGAGATGATACAATTGAGGAAACACATGACATACCAACCTAGAAAGACATGGTTGCAGTTAAGGACTGTCATAGAATGCTAGTCAACTAAAGTACATGGATTCAAAATTGAAGGTGACAGAAACATAGATGTTCGCATTGGCTTGTTATCATATGTTCATGGACATGACAAGGAACACACCGATAAAGAAGAGAGTTGGTACCTGATATTTACGAAGGCCGATTAAGATGGATGTTTGCGAAAAATGGATGTTCACATTGGTGTGTCATCATAAGCTAATGGCAGACAAGCAACACAGTGATAAAGAAGAGAGTCGGATAGGTTACATAATGGTCATGAAGCTTACTTAAAGTGATAAGAACATGTGACCATGAGATGCCTAAATAAAGGAATGAATGTTTAAAGGACATTCTTGGTGAGAAAAGAAAGAGAACTAAAATGCCTTACAAAGAAATAGTGAAAAGAGCACTAGCAACCTTAGACAGTTAACCTTACGAATGGAAGACTTTGGATAAAGTGGAGCAGCAAAGTATCAAGGTAAAGATCTCGAAAACCGAAACATTCTAAGTTAACCTTTTAGCATAAATGTGACTTTCTTTGCATTGAGTTGTATGTATACAATAGTCTTCATGCCCACCGGACCTTTTTCCTTTTAAAAAAATATATATACTTTAGAGGACAGTGGTGAAATAATACATGAAGCCCCAAAAAAAAAAAAAAAAAACAAAAATCACAACTTCACAAGGCTTTCTTCCTGGCAATAACAGCCAGCCCATAAGCCTTCCTGATTGAACTTGTACCAAAGTAAAACAAATACACAGTAAGCGATAGACAAAATTATAGGTTTAAAGTAGGATAAAATCACAGAGATCTTCTGAGATACTTTATTTTCAGCGCTATGGACATACACTGCATCAAAACCAGTGGATCAGTCCATACCTTACCCGCTATCACTGCCCTTTGACTATGATGCTGGTCTGCCCACAAGTTCTTCATCTTTGCAGGCACTACCTCATGCTTGGCCTCACTCTTTTAACACAATCTTCCTAAAGGACTGCCAGCCAGTGGCGAATAAAAAGCCCCATTTACATGGAAATTAGAAAGTTGAGCAGAGTTAACCTAGATCCATTCGAAGGACTCTTTTACGCAAAAGGTTATAAAAAGGAAGTGTGGGTTCTGCTTTCGCAAGGTCTGGGAAGATCCAAAAGGTTATAAAAAGGAAGTGTGGGTTCTGCTTTCGCAAGGTCTGGGAAGATCCAATGGACGCAGTCTTAGCCTTGCAAGCACGTGCTTGGAAGTAGAGACAGATTCCAATAGACCCACATAAGAAATTTTAGAAAATATTTTGCTGAGATGAGATCATTCCAAATACATTTGAAAATCGAAGCACTAAGAAAAATCAGCAATAGCAAATATCAATTAAATAAGCAGACAGAACAGAATCTAGGTGAGACAAAATAATATTAAAAAATACTTAGCAAGTATGACCACCTTATTACCTAGTACGCTAAATAACAAGTGAACGATATTAAAGTCCGCTAAATGTATAAAAGTTGGGTGTAAACCACCAACTGATTACAATCTACAACTTTAATTCTGAGCCTCCAAAAACTCATATCCTGAGTTATGTCATCCACAAGTCCCAAATCTCTCTCATATCTCATATTGCCTAATTACATCATTCCAATTTTTCTTTCATCGTCCTCTACCCCCCTCCTTACAATTTACGTCAATCCTCTCACAACTCCTCATAGGAGCGCTTATATACGTTATACTGATATAAGCCAACGATCCAAGTCTTAATTCCCTCATTTTATCCTCTATATGAGCTACCGCTACTTTCTCTCTGATAAATTTACGCCTGCTGAATGGAAATGCAAACAGAAGGACATTGGGGGGATCCTGGTCAATCATTTTCAGAACTTTCTAGGTAAAAAGACTGCAGTGTGCAACCCATCTCTTGAGGTGATTTTCCAAGGAAAGTCCCCTACACAAGAACACCAGAGGAACATCCTGAAACCAATAACCATAAATGAAGTTAAACAAGCAATGTTTAGTATTGGAGGCTCCAAAAGCCCAGGGCCACATGGGTACGGTAGTGAGTTCTTCAAAAGCACATGGGACATTGTAGGAGTAGATGTGTTCAAAGCTACGCAAGAATTCTTCTTGACAAGCAAACCTCTTGGCCAAGTAAATGCCATTGTGTTAGCAATGGTACCTAAGGTAACAAATCCTAGTACCCCCAATGATATGAGACCCATTGCATGTTGTAACACACTTTCTAAGTGCATCACCAAGGTTCTATGTAATAGAATCAAGCCAGTACTAACATGGCTAGTTGATGGGTCACAAGGAGCTTTTGTTGCAGGCAGACCTATTTTCCACAATGTCCTAATCTGTGAGGATTTAGTGAAATTCTATAATAGCAAAAACATATCCCCTCGATGCAGTATTAAGATGGACATCAAAAAGGCTTATGACATAGTGGCTTGGAATTGCTTGGAACAATTGCTGCTTCATTATGGTTTTCCCCACCCTTTGTGAAATTGCTAATGGTGTGCATTACAACAGCCAGGTTTTCTGTCAAATTAAAGGGTGATCTATTTGGCTTCTTTGAAAGCAAAAGAGGGTCGAGGCAAGGTGACCCCATGTCCCCACTCCTATTTGTCCCTGTTGTGGAATATTTATCAAGAATTTTGAAGGTAGCTATAGAGCAAAAGGGTTTCAAGTTTCACCCAGGATGCAAAGAACTCAAGCTGTGCTCTTTGAGTTTTGTAGATGAGCTACTTCTTTTCTGCAAAGCTGAAATGGAAAGTGTGAAAAGTTTAATGAAAACAGTCAATCACCACTTTGGTGACTTCACTGGGCTTGAAGTGAACCCAGCCAAACGCTCATAGCTAGGACAAGGCAAGAGACAATGCAAAGACTACTGCAAATAACTGGGTTCAAGAAACGTGAATTCCCTTTTAGGTACCTGGGAGTACCTGTTAAGCCCCAAAGATTAACAAGGAGTAAATGCTATACACTAGTGGATAGAATGGTGGCTCTGGAGAGCTTGGCCTGCAAAAAGGCTTACATATGCTGGAAGGCTACATATGCTGGAAGGCTACAGCTTGTCAACTCAGTACTCATAAGTATCATGACTTACTGGGCACAAATGTTCATTTTACCAAAGTGTATACTAAAGAAAGTGAACCAGATGTGTAGAGCTATCCTATGGAAAGCTGGCACTGAAATGAAAGGTGCTACCTTGGTTAGCTAGGACACTCTATGCCTACCTAAATCCCGGGGGGGGGGGGATGGGCATCAGAGACATTATGAGCTGGAACAAAGCCATGGTAGCAAAGCTCTTATGGCAGATCACAACAAAGGAGGACTTTCTCTGGATAAGATGGGTGCACCATTACTATCTCAAGGAAACAACAGTCCAGCAATACCAACCCATAGCAAAATGTAGTTGGTATTAGAGGAAGCTAATGCACAGTAGAGAGGAAATACAAACCAAGCCGGGTCTGTAAAAATTCAATGGGTACAGCACCGAATGGGGGTATAACTTACTCAGAATGAGGGCACCCAAGCCAACCTGGTGTGCAGTAGTATCACTAGTATGGCTCCCTTTAAAAATCCCTTCTTTCATCTTTTGGCTTCAATTCCATAACAAGTGTCTTCAGTCTTCTAGTCTTCTATCTGCTTAGTCTAAAACCTTTGGACTTCAAGGTATTTCTCCACTTTTCTAATTTATTGTTAACTCTGCCTTTACTCTTACCTACTAAGACAATATCTTCAACAAATATACACCACGGTACCTCATCCTGAATATATTATGTGAACTCATCCATGACAATCGTAAAAAGAAAAGGACTAGATGCAACCCAATATCAATACCGAAGTCCTCTATATCTCATGCTAGTATCCCCACCCTTGTCTTCGGTCTCTTGTACACTTCTTTCATAACCCGAATATCCTCAAATGGTACATCTTTTTTCTCAAAGTGACTCCAAGCACTTCTCTAGGTACCCTATTATAAGTCTTCTCAACATTGATAAACATCAGATGGAAATGCTTTTCCCTAACCCTGTAAAATTCCATAAGCTTTCCTAAAAGATGTATTGCTTCTGTAAACGTAATTGATCTCCCTCCTATAAAATTGAACTGATTTTCAAAAATCAAAATGTCCCTCCTTAGCCTCTTGTCAATCACCATTTCCCATAGTTTCATAGCATTTGTATGGCTTAGTAACTTGATATCTCATAGTTGTTGAAGTTTTGAATCACTGTTGATTATATAAAATGGAATGGGATAATTGCAATAATTCTCCACTCCTCTGGTATTCTTGTTGCACAAAAAATGACAATTAAATAACTTGGTTAACTAGTTAAGTCCTTCACCCAAGCATTTGACCACGGCTAATTGCTTTTACCATCATTATTTTTCTCACAGCCTCTATAATCTCATATTTGGTGATGTCCTGAGTCATAATAAGAGCCAAAGTTTTGATGCCTCTCAGAATGTCCCACTTCACAATGTTTAGAATTTCATTGTCCTCAGTCCTCACCGATGAAAAGTCTTTAACAAAAAATTTTATCATCCTTTATTTAGCTTCCTCCACCGGATCCTTACCATCCTTATCCTTAATACATCTCACATTTCCAAGATGCCTTGTTTTCCTTCCCCTTATTCTCGGAAGCTTGAATGCATTTTTCTCCCCATCCTAAGTCTTTAGCTTTTGGTATAACTTTTCAAAGGCATTGTTCTTCATTTGGGTAACTGCTCTGTTAGCCTCTTTTTTGGCCCCCTTATACCTAACTTTGTTTGCCTCTACTTTTGCATCATATGTGTTATCCCTTACAACGGCACATGCCTCCTCTTTTTTTCTTGAATTTCTCCTTGACTTCATCATTCCACCACCAAGCTCCATTACTTCTATTATTTCCGCCCCTCGAGAATCCCAAAACTTCTTTAGCTCAACCCGAAATGCATTGTGACATTGCCTCGCACATTATATATTGCATCCCCCTCTCGTTCGCATGCCCCTTCTACTTGGATCTTCTCAGACAACCTAGTAACATTATCATAATCAAATTCCACCATTAACTTCAGGATTGCAATTGTTACGCTGCTTCCTCAACCATGGATTTCATCAACATTTATAACCAACAGTTTGTGTTGCATCATCGGACCTTGACCCAGTAATCTAGTATTACTTTACAATGCTTATGCATTATTCCATTAGTCAATCTGAGTAGAAACTGCCAATATGGGAGTATGGGATGGAACAAATACTAATGGAGACAGGCAATCACCAAGAAACATTTGCAGCTGACATGGCTCTTGGAACAGAAGAGTCCTTATGCTCATATGGTAGTATGTTGGAAGTCAATCTTGGCAGGTTTAGAGTTGTTCAAATCTATGATGCATTTTTAGGAAAAAATTTGCACTTTGGTCCCCTGTGGTTTGGTGTATTAATTTTCGGACCTCACGAACTTTGAAAATAATTTCCGGAGCCTATGAGGTTTGGTGTAAATGATTTTTGGAGTCTTAATATTTATTACTAGGTCCCTAAAGGACTTTAAATGCAAATACTTCAAAGTTATGAGTTGTTTTGCAAAACTAAGCTTATATTTATGTTTGGGTTTCTTATAATGACTTTAATGGTACTAGTTATCACAATCTACTACTTATATCATAAATATTATATTTTCTGTGATTAACGGCCCACCACGCCTAGCAAAAATAATTAAAACTTAATTAAAGAGTTTCGACCATTACCTGAACTTAGTCGACTTGGACTCCGGCGTTCTTCTAACTTCCGGTTTACAGAGATTGCTAATCTCAACCACTCCTTCCTTAAATCAGGCACAACATAGATCCATTTCGTTTCCTACCTCGGACCGTAGTCATTAATCAAGTTTTTAATCTTTTTCAAGGATAGTGAGACTTTAATCAAGAAATTATAATATTTAAGACATAAGGTTCGATTGGATAACGTTCCCTACTGGGAGACTTCTTTTATTGAAAGTTTGAAAGGAGAAATATTACAACGGAAAGCTTGAAGAGGGACTTAAACTAAGATCATTTGAGATGCTTGTTCATAGAGAAATGAAGAAACGCAACCTCTCGTTTGCTCAAGAATGCTCAAATGACCGTGTCCCTTCTCAACTCTCGACCTATCTATTTATAGAGGGGATGGGGGTACATAGGATACCCTAATGGATATAAATTTTTCACATGGCTACAGTCTGCCAACCGTAAACTGACGGCTACAGTACACGCTTTATTTTACAGACTGGACACTTGTCAAAATAGTACAATAATCGGGCAACCTTTTCAGATCTTTTAATGATGATAAGACTAGTCATTATTATTGAGATTCTACATTTTTTCATCTCCAATTATATTTTTCAGACCATCATTATCTGGATAATCATCAAAATCTTCATTAATTTGGTTAAGATGCTCTGGATCATATTCTTCAAACAACTCAAGCAGATATTTCTTTCCTTCTTCTGATAAGAATTTTCCAGCTCCAATATCAAAGAGATAATCAAAAATATCTTCTGATTCTGCACCGTCCACTTTCATGTAATCATTGAATTCGTTACTATAGGCAAAAGTAGTGTTTCCACAATGCATTAGTGTTTTTTCTTTTTCAATCAATACCCAACATTGATGATAAATGTTGAAAAACCCAATAGCCCTTGCTAATGCAAGGTCAGTAACTATATGTACCGGATCTCCATGAATCCAATTTTATCGTTGATCATTGGGATCATCGCAATCAACAATTTGGACAAGATAATGAGCTGGCTTGGCTTTTCCATTTTCATATTCAATCAGGGCGCTATAAACCTCCAAAGTTAAGTATCTGCGAAATGGAATTTTTGTTGGTCCCTTAGGAGATTTAAGAATCCAATGGAATCTTTTGAACATGTATTACTGGAACTTAGTAAGGGTTGAGAAAAATGAAAAATTAGGATCTGGGACTTCTGAGAAGTACAGAACCATCCCATATTTCCAGGCTTTGAAGACAGGATCTCTGGGAGATATTGAATTGGCTGGAAAACAAATGCCACAGACTCCAAATCTGTCAGGAAAATAAATCGATGTGCTCCAAGACTCCCAAATATCATAGGAATAATGATGATAAAAGTCGACGCAGGTTGAATACCATTCCTTGAACCATTTTTCTTGGATATGAAAACTTATTTTTTCTTGAATACCATAAAGACACCGAAAATAGCTAATTTGTAATTCTATAAGGGAAAATCTTTGAGCTATTAGGCAGGTAGTAGAAAGTAGACCAAAGCGTGATCTACTTTTTGTATGGAATTCCAGGTTATCAATAAGGACTTTACTAGAAGGTGTAACCCGTTCTAGTAGATGTGACATTTCATTAAGGATTTCCTCCTTTTCTGACAGGAGGTCGGCTTTGATGATCACCATTGGCGAGTTCTCGAGTTAGACTGTCTGCCAGAGAGTTCTTCGATCCCTGTATATATTCAATAGAGAAGGAAAACTGGTTAAGTCATAATTGCCAACGCAGGAGTCGCCCTTGCGCTTGCATATTTGATAAATTCTTTTTCACAAAACCGAGTATTCCTTTGCAATCAGTTCGAATGAGAAAAGGTTTAGGGGTTAAAAAGATTAAGAATTTTTCAATTCCCCTTATGACTGCAAGAATTTTTTTTTCCATCGTGGGATAGTTGTATTCTGCTTTATTAAAGCTTCCACTGTAATATTTGCAGAGTTTTTCTCCTTCTTTGATTTTGAGTACCGCACTCCGGCGCTCATTGCTAGCATCTGTCTCAAGAATTAAATCATCTTCTTCGTTAGGCAAATTAAGGACAGGAAGATTTGTACACATCTTCTTGAAATTTTGCACAATCTTTGTATCGTTAGTAGTCCACGTCCAGCTAACATCTTTCTTGAGTTTTTGCTGTAATGGTTTTCTTAGTTTAGCTAAATCTTTAATGAAATCAGAAGCATAGGCAAGACACCCTAAAAGCCTTTCTAATTGCTTCCTATCTTCAATTTTTTTCAGATTTCTATTTTTTTCAGAATATGTTTTTGTAGAATAATCTGTCCAACTTTTATTTCTAGACCTAAGAACTCGATTTCTTGTTCAGCATAAATGCACTTGTTTTTTCCAAATATAATACCATGATCAATGCACCTTTGGGTGACAGCCAAAACATCATTTTTATGTTGCTTTATGGTTTTAGAAAAGATAAGGATATCACCAATGTAAACTAAACAACAATGATTAAGGTCTTTGAAGATATTATCTATTCTTCTCTGGAATATTTGAGGTGCATTTTTAAAGACCAAATGGCATTACTATCCATTCATAATGTCCTTGTGGGGCACTAAATGCAGTTAAAGGAATACTTTCTTCATCCATTTTTATCTGCCAATAGCCACTCTTACAATCCATTTTCGAGAACTTAGAAGCTCCTTGAATTCTGTTGAAAAGGACTGTTTTGTTAGGAACATAATAATCATCAAAGACAGTGTTATCATTAAGCTTTTTGTAATTTATTATCATTCTAGCTTTTCCTCTTTTTTCCTCAGCATGATTTCTTACCATGAAAGCGGGACTGGTGTGAGGAATCTTACTATTTTTAATTAATCCTTTATCCAGAAGTTCTTTGATTTGTTTATTAAACACTTAAATGTCCTGGTGGGTATACACAATTTGTTTAACTCGGATGATAGTGTTGGAATTTAATAAAGTAATTTTAGCAAATGTTTTGTCTTTATCCCAAAATTTCAGAGGATTGTCAGAATAAAGTTCTTTGCATAATTTTTCTGTTGTTCAATTATCTACTCTTTAACAGATAACTCGAGTGATGAGATTGTTAGTACTACTTCACGTTGTGCAGGCATTACCTTCTCACCACGCTGGCTACATGCAAATTCAATTTTGTGATGAGTGTAAGCCTTACTTAATTTTTCAATAGGAACTGAGTGACCATTAATCATAAATATTATTTGGTTTATGGTTTGGGTGCATGGAGAATATAATCTTTGAAAATTATTTCCAATAATCATATCATGAGAGGATTGATCAGTAACCCATATAACTAGTATAATACATTGAACTCCTCCTAATTCTATGGTTAATCCTTCTATGGCTTCATTGTGGCTCATAACATTATTATCAGCTATTCTTACTTGTAAAGAATTTTTAGCTTTTTTCCACATAAATTCAGGAAATAATGTTTTTTTTCCAAAGCATACAGAACAACCACTATCTATGTAGGCACACAGTCCATATTTATTATATCCCTCTAAACATGCCTTTATACTATTGGGGTTTGTATTAGTAGCTTCATAGGATATTTCCATGATCATATTTTTGACTAATTCATCCTCATAAATTAGTTCACTAACAGTTCTAGTTTTATATCCAATGACTTTTCTTTTCCGACTTGTTAATCGATCTAAACTGGATCTTGCAGTTTCAAAACTCATTCTACTCATTTCACTGATTATGCTAACTGTATCATCTTCCTTAAACTCCTCTTTAGCGGATGAAGATCCTTCTCCTCAATCTAACCTTATACTCACACTCCTTAATAATTGGGGTTTAATGGTGATTTTGCCTTCCTCATCAATTTTTATTATATTTTTCTTATTGATCTTTGTAGGATTGGTAAAGCTAGATATCCAAGATCAATCGATTTTTATCTCCTGTGGGTTGGACTTGATCCTCTGGATCTTTTGCATGGGGATAGGACTTTCAAATTTTTCTGCTTTTATTATTGTTACCTTAGTCTTAGGGTCTATCGTATTATCTAGCTTGTAGATAATTTTTCAAAATATCCTTAAAGGATATCCTCCTTTTTCATATCCATCCCAACTGTTTTCATCTAAAGGGATAGGAAGTTTTTTGCAAATTCATCTTTTAGACTTACGTAATATCCAGGTCGACAGTTGAAACCTACTAACCCATTACATAAATTGGTTTTTATCCCTGTGATTATCTGATTATTAAATTTGGTATGCCTAATATCACAGAATAAAGCGTAAAGATCTATCTTTACCATAATATTGTAATGGAGTGATTTGAACTTGGACACTTCCCACATGGATATACCTGTACTTTCTATCTTTGTTATGTTTAAGGATATTTTCCCAATTAATAAGATTAACTTCTCCAACGTCATACTTACAATCCTTTATTTTCATATCTCCTTCCATCATTTGACATACATATTTGCTTTTTAATTGAAAAATAGATTTTTTATAGATCATATCTTTTTGAATTATGGGTAGAACCCAATCTCCTTTGACTTCTTTATGATCATTGTCTACTATAAACTCTTCTCCTTGGAGATCACCAAGGCTTACTGAGCTACTTTCCAGCATATGGCTAGTTTCTTCATAATCATTTTCTTCATATTCATTATCCTCTATAATTTCAACAATTCCTTTGTTGGTGCCTATGGCTAGTTCTAAAGCTTCATCTTCACTAAGCTCAACATAATCTAGGTTTTTCAAAGTTTCAATAAGTTGGTTATTCTTCCTATTTTTGCATTCGTTAGTATAATGCCCTACTTCTCCACATGCCCAAAACTTGCAGTTGTTTTTTCCTGCCAGGCAATAAGCAACTTTCCTAAAAAATCTACGTTTTTTAGGACTCAATTTGTTATAATATTTTCTTCTATATTTTTCGCCTCTCTGCTTGTTAAAGCTCTTTTTCTTATAGAATTTTCTTTTTCTTCTTTTCTCAGATTCTTTTTCCCATTGGTGAGGTGAATCCCAACAAGTCAAGAACTGGTTCTTAATCTTCTTTTGCTTTTGAAGATCAAGACATTGTTCATTGACCCATTTTCGCAAATAGGAAATACTCGCTCCAAGGGTATCTACAACATCTGTTCGTTCAAACAATGCAATGTATTTTTCATTAATTTTAGAATTTATAGGATATGGCAATTTGTCATAGAACATGCTAAGATTTGTTTCATTATGCCCAATTTTATAATAATATTGACTGAATTCTGCAATATAATTTTCTAAATATCTCATATCCCATAATTCTATGTTGTTAATTTTTCTTTGCCATTGTCGTATTTTTTCTTCAGAATTAATTTCAGCTCCGATGAATTCAATCTCAATTTCTTTACACAGACTTCTGAATATAGCAGCTGGTGTTTTCATCGTTCTTAAAGTATTTTTACCATCTTCATTTAAAGAATCATACCAGTTAGCTACAGTGCCCGAGAAACTACGCTCAATATAATTTAGAAAGTTTGCCACAGTTCATGTAGTATTTAAATTTAAGACACTGTTCATTCCTCTTTTTCAGTGCTCAAATATTTCTTCTCTATTACGAGCTCCGCCAATATTTAAAATATAATCAGTTTGATTAATTGGGGTAAGGCCAATCTCTTCATAGGTCGTGGTTTTCCTTAGGACAAACCCGAAGGAAAAATTGTTTGCTCGTCCTGCAGGAACATACCTAGGTCTCAAGAAATGAGTGTTTCTTCTGGAAGATTTACCAAATTCTTCAGGTTTAGGAACGACATTATTAACAAAATTAGTCTCTGTTTCATGTAAGTCAATTTCTTCTCCTATTTCGTGAATCTCATTTTCCGCAATCATTTTACCATATTTTTTATCTAATTTTCGTTTAATTTCTTCTAATGGTGACGCATTAAGATCATCGAGTTTGAAAAGATTCATTTGTTGATATATTTCTTCTTCTAGTTGGACATTATTAGTCTCTTCATTATCATCAGACAAAACATCATATTTATCACTAATAGCGCTCATGATTTTGTTTAGTTCTTCGGGATTTTGTTCTTTATCAAACATTTTTTGTAGTTCTTCAAGGGAATGTTGCTTATACTCCATCTTCTTTTTCTTTCTTTTCAGTCGATTTCTCTCCAAATTGTTCTCCTATTTCTTTTTGGATTTTTATCTCTTGTAAAGAAAATGGAACCTTTTTTTTGGATTTTGGAAGGGATATTTATGCTGAAAAGGAGTGCTAATTTTTGGAGTAGCTTTTTCGCTATGTCTAATTTCGTTAATAAGAAAAAGATGAACAACTATTAACTGATTCTTAAGATCTTTTAGTTCAGTCTTAATTTTAGTTAATTTCGCTTTTAGTTCTAAAACTATATCAGTAATATAGTTTAATTGGGGTGCTATTGAGATATTACCTTCCGGTGAGTGAACAATATGTGAATAATTAGGTCCAGGGCATGCAGATGATGGTTCAAGCATTAATCATAGTTAGTCACACTTAATCACGATTAATTGGCTTAATTAATCATTAATTAGCTTAATAATCTTAATCATTTTTGTGCACGTGGCTCTGATACTAGATGAAAGAGAACGTCGAGATCTATTAGTGAGCAAAAAACCACAAACACAATTTTAAAAGTTTAGGGGTCTTTTTGCAATTTAAAAGGGTCTGTAAATTATTATACCCAAACTTGGGGGTTCCAGAAATTATTATACCCAAACTTGAATGGGTCCGTAAATGCATTTCCAAACTGGTCGGATCTAGAAATGATTACACCAAAGTACGATGGCTCGAGGTGCAATTCTTCTCATTTTTAGGTGAAGAATCGAGTTAGAGTATTCTATTGGTATGGGATATGGCATGAGGATCAAACTTTAAAGGTTCAATGCATACATCTTTTTTGAATGGCTCACTGGAAAGAGGCAACAATGCAAGAAGTGATTTCTCACAATGACAACTAGAGACTATAGGACTTAATATTTTTATGTAACCTGATGGTTGGGAAGAGGTAGACCGATGAAAAGGTGTACCTTGAAATTTTCCCACCTCCTAGAAGTCAAAAGCTACCACCAAAGCCCCTCCCCCCTTTCTTTTTGAAACATCTGGCTACTTTAGGCAAGATTCCCACATAAGAAATACTCAAAAGAAGGAACCTCAACTTAGGAAGTAGGTGTCACAAGTATCTATAGGATGATGCATTGGCCGACCACCACCTTCTTGTTGTCTGTGTGCTTTGTCGCTTTTTCATTTGTCGGTCTTTCTTATGGGGGTATGTTAAACCTAGAAGACGAAAGTCATATATGTTTTGGTGAGTTGGAAATGAAGAATGACAAAGAGTTAGGCTCTAGCATTAAGAATATGATACCAAGCCGATTAGGTGGAGCATTTGGAAGAAGGAATCACCAAAAGTTTGAGGACTTAATTATGTCTTCTCAGGAGTTTAAACTTTAATTTTTCGAAACTTTGCTGAAGTGGGGTCCTGGTCCTGCATTAGATTATGAGCAATGTTTGACTTTTTTCAAAATTTTGCAGATAAGATTTAGCATGAGAGCATGATGGGATGACAATTTCTACACATGCCCTGTTGTACATGGATTGCATCCCACTCACGCCCTTTTTTTTGTGTTGACTAATCAAGAAAAATGTACTAAAAGACACCGAGGGGATGTCACCTATGTATAAAAGAAGACATCCCGTTAACGTCATCCTGATACATTTTTGGATTATTTATTTAAAAAAAATTAGAAACTTCCAATAGTCCTTGCTGACCCAATTTCCCCAATTTAGATTATCGATGAATGAGTATTTGAGGGTTCCCAGCTCCTAAGTTATTTCCTCCTTTAGAAAGGAAGCAAAAGATTTCAGATACTTCCTGTGCTGAGTAAAGAGGATTTGGAATGCATTGACTGCTGGCTGCTTAATTGTTGGATTGCTCAATTTTCTTTAGGAATTAGCCTTTGATTGCTCATATACACATGTGGGCTTTCGAAAGCCTTCTTCAAAAGAAAAGTTCAATATACGTTGCCAGATTGATTCCACATGCCAATGTTTAGATTATTTTTTCGGAGGAGACAAGATGAGCATTTGACAAAGCGATTATACTTCTGCAGAGAATCAATGCCAGCTTGATTAAAATTTTGAATTTTTAGGATTTAGAAGATTTGCACTCTCCTTCCCAGTTTTGGATTGTAGACAATCATTCTATGGTTTCTAATTAGTTGAACATGCAGACACTTGTTCTGTGTTCTAGCAACCTTGTTTACTAGAAATACAACTTTTCCTTGTCAAACCAAAAATTTCCCAGTAAGAGATAAAAAATAAAGAGCGCATTCAAAATTGTGCAAGATTTAACAATTGCAACGTAGTACACCAGCAATTCAAAAGAATAGCCGAAAGCTAGTTACCAGCGCATTGCAGATACTGTGATCATTAAACATAGGCGTACAACTGAACCATAGGAGGAAAAACACGAAACAGGCTCAGTCAAACCTTGGCTATGTCTGGACCGATAATATCTGGCCTTGTTGAGAGGGATTGTCCTACTGCATCCACAAAAAGGTATAATGTAAGAGCACCAAACTCTGGTCCCAAGTTGACTTTCGTAACGCAATTTAAATGTCAAGGGACTCAAGGTAGACAACACGACAATTGGTAGGCAAGCAAACGAAAAAAGTACATACTGCTTATTTTTCAAGGATATGTCTGACCTTTAATAAATGTGGGCCCCAGATTCAGCATTGTTTCTTTAAGCACCCGTCCAAATTCATATTGTGATGCATTTGCACGTTTATCCTCATTAGTCCTCGGGTCTGTGAGCTTTCTGCTCCTTGATGCCCGGATTCTTACCATGGCAATAGAAAATGCCGAGAAAACCTTCGCAATATATTAACAAGAAACACACCTTATAGTTTACTTCCAAAGAACTTGGATCAAATAGCAAACCCTTTGTCATTAGTAAAGGAAGAGGCCACACAAACAAAGACACACCCAATGAAATAATCAAAATACCATTCAAATACAGAGTGATACAAGACAAAGAACAGCTGCAATATAAAATTTAATTTAAACCCCCTGTGCGCCTAATACTTTTGCTCACCTAGTCAAGGACATCAGCCAGTCTCAGAAAGATGACTACTTAACTACTTCGCTAATGCAAAAGCCTTCAGGCGAAATCAAATTGGATTTCTTGTGTGTAGACTGCAGATCGATTATTCTAAGATTTGACAAGCATATTTGTGAGGAAAGGGGAAGGGATACTCATCATAGACACTTCTTGGAATGCTGATTCAGCATGAAAGCTTCTTCCCTACAATGTATCATGTTTGAACATAGTACAGAAGTATCACATCTTTCTGGTCTCAGCTGTGCATGGTTTAAGCACACAGCATACTGACTATATGCTCCTCAAACCCCCCCCCCCAAAAAAAAAAAAAAACCCCACAAGAAACTGAAAAGAAAGAGTGGAATAAAATAAAATCAAGCTTACCAGGCACCCCCAACCACCAGCTCCCAAACTCCCCAAAAAAAGGAGGCCACCACTCCCACTCTTTTTCTCATATCTTTCACCACCCTGCACCTTCGCCCAGGGCCAAGAGAACTCCAAAAGAAACGGCAAATCAAGCTTATCAGCCAGCCCAGCCACCAACCCCCCCCCCCCCCCCCCCCCCCCAACCCCCCAAAAAAAGATGAGGCAACTACCACTCCCACTCTTTTTTCCCTCATATCCTTTGCCCTCCTGCATCTTCACCCACAGCCAGCCACTGAACCTTCTTGGCCTTTTGATTTCTACCCCATCTTCATCTTTGATCTGCTATCAACTATTTATAGTTACTCCTTTTTAATGAGTATTTATATCATTCCTGTTTAGCAACTTAGTGATGTGATTCAGATTCTTGTTTAAACAAAAGCAAACTCTTCATCCCATATCAAAATCCCTAAAATGGGCATGTACAAACCTATTGATAACTTAAGAAATTGAGACACCTTCTAGGAAGGGTTCCCCTCTCCTCAAGCCTTAATTGTCCTCTATACAATAATCTTTCAATGTTGGGTTTTATGCGTAAGATCTGAGAATATCAAGAATGCGACAAAATAAATAAAAAACCGCCATAAAAAAATTGAGAGAAAAATTATATTTTCGTTGTTTGAAGACAATATACAAACAACTCTCCTTGTGTACAAATACTAATTACCAGACACCTATATATAGATCCTTCCCACACCCCCTACCTAGATGTGTTTCCCAGTAACTAAATTACCAATTGCTCCCTACACTCACCCACTCTCACCAAACTCCATTTTGGTTTTTCCAGGTGGTGTATTGTGTAGTCCTTTTTTTTGTGTATTCCATCAGCTTCTCCCCCACTCATTCATAGAGAAAGTCAATTAAGAAAGCTGTCACGTGCCCATTGCCTTTAGCCGTGTAAATGCTAACCCAAAGCTCAATCCCATTTGCTCCATTTGCAGCAACATTAGATCCTCCATTTGTGTAGTCAAAGGAGCTATGATTCAATTCTACAAGGGCCTTTATCATGAGGACCATCCACTAAGGCCAATCTTTGATGGGATTTCTTACAATTCTGAGTACTGATGATGCCTTGGATCTTGTAGTGGATTTCTCAAATGGGGAAGTGTGGAACACCATTAATGACTTAGGAAAAGAGAAAAGTCTCAGCTGGATAGTTTTAATATTGCTTTTTTCTAGCATACTTGGAGTATTGTTAAAGGGGACATTATGGGTTTCTTCGCTGATTTTCATGAGAGAGGTACTTTTGAAAAAAGCTTGAATGTCACCTTTATAAGTTTCTTGCCTAATGTGGTAGAAACAGATGACATAACAAAGTTTAGGGCTATTAGCTTTTTGGGATTGTCTACAAAATTCTGGCTAAAGTCCTTGCTTTGAGGTCAAGGAAAGTCATCAGTAAAATTGTAAGCCTAAACCAACGTGCTTTCATTCATGATCATCAAAATTTGGATGAAGCTTTCATAGCTCATGGGTGTATTGACTCCTATCTCAAATCTAACCAATCGAGAGTTCTCTGCAAGCTTAATATTAAAAAGGCTTATGACCAAGTTTCTAAAGACTTCCTCATGGATACTCTTGAGAAAATCAAAGAGGGAGGAGATGGGTGTAAATTTGCATCTCTACCATTCACTTATCAGTGCTTGTCAACGATGACGCAACTAGATTTTTTTTTTCTAGCTTCAGGGGGCTATGCCAAGGTGACCCATGATCACCCCTTCTATTTATTATGGTGATAGAGACTCTGAACAGATTGGTGAGAACAAAGCTTTTGAAGTTGACATTTTGAAGGTTTTCTTATCACTAATCCTCAGTCACAGATTATGTTGATTTCCCACTTACTTTTTGCATATGATAGTATGGCATTTTTTTGGGTAAACTAGAGGGGAATAATTTGTCTTTTTGAGATGTATTCAGATATTTTTGAGGCAATTTCTGGCATCAAAGTTAACTTATAAAAAGTGTTCTCATTCCTAATGGTGAGGTGCCAGAGGTTCATCATCTAGGTCAGGTCTTTGGTTGTGGGGATCTAGGTCAGGTCTTTGGTTGTGGGTTTAAGTATCTCCCATCCATATATTGGCCTTCTACTTGGGGCCCTAATGCAAAACCATGCAGGACCAATTGTGGAAAGGTTCCATAAGAGATTAGCTACATAATCTCAGCAGATATCTAGAGGAGCTAAACTAACTTAACTGCAAAAGCACCTTATGGAGTCTTCCCTATTTAATTTCATGTCTTTATTGACCGTTCCGGCTAGCATTACTACCCGATTAGAGAAAATCATGATAGACTTCCTTCATTTAGCAAAGACTTCACAATGGTTTTCATAATGTTAATTCGGATGAGGTCTACCATCCTAAGAAGAACAGTGGCCTTGGTATTAGACATCTTTGCAAAAGGAATCAAGCTCTCAAGGCCAAGTGGCTATGGAGGTTTGCCAAGGAAGAAGACTCTATGTAGAAAAATGTGGTCGAACCGGAATACAAGGTTGATAATTTTGGCTAGAAAAGCAAGAAAAGTTCACTGGGGCTGCTCATTGGTGGAAATCTATCATGAATGGTTTAGAACAATTAAGCTCACTTGTGCATTTTAAGGTGAAAAATGGGTTGAAGGTCTTATTTTGGCACAATATGTGATGATCAACCTCTCTCAAGGTTGAATTCCTAGAACATAACCTTCTTGAGATGCCCGATTGATAAGAAAGAAGAGGGAGTGGTGAGTCTTTTTGTTAACACGAAGGTTGTTAATACGAAGGTGCTTTTGAGTGAGATGATGAGATTATTTGGCCCCATGATGCAAGTGGGCAATTCATTATTATTGCAGAAAGATGTATAAAGGGTTAAACCAACAGGTTGCTCCAGCTTGGACAATTTGGAAGTATTATGCTCCCACCAAGGCATGCTTTCTTCCTTGGACGGCGTGCAAAGGAAAGGCTCCAACGGAACTCAAGCTTAAAAGGAGAGACTTCAAATATGCTACTAGGTGATGAATGTGTTTTACAAAGGAAGAGAAAGAGACAGTTGACCGCCTTTTTGTCCACCGTCGGTGGGTCTCCATTTTCTCACATTTGTCATCTTAGTTTTAAAAAAGCATGAGGCACAAAGGGTCCCAAGGTACGAGGCGCACTTTTCTAGACAACTACTAAAAACTCATTCTGAAAATACATTATGTAGAAATAAGCTATATATTTGCGTCAAGACAGTGATTAGATACCAATATGACCATTACAAAGTCCAAAATGGTTCCAAAACGTTATAGAATACGATAGACAATTGCATAATTCACTCAAATAAAAAATCAAAATGCTAAAAAATAAGAAAAATTTTGAAAATTCATCTAGATTGACAAGTACCCACATAATAAACACTAACACCTTCCACATAGTGCTAAGGATTACCCAGTAGCCACTGAACTAATAAAAAAACACCAAAAAAATGAAGGGCGAAAAAGAGCATCCCTCTAAACACTGTAAAAGCAAAGAGGGGGGGGGGAGAGAGAGAGAGACGGGGGGCAAAAAAAAGCATCCCTGTAAATACTATAAAACCAAAGGGGGGGGGAGGGCAGAGTAATGGGCAGCCCACCCACTTTTCGAAGGCCCAGTACTGCACTGATAACTCAACAGCTTAGTGCAACACTTACCAAATCAATGATCGACGACCACCGGTGAAGATTGGCCATCAAAAAATCTTGAAAATGGAATTTCGACCTGTTTTATCTCCATTAAGCCACAATGCCAGCCTCAAATCAAAGACAAATCAGAGTTGAAAAAATTAGGGTTTTCGAAAAGTAGGGTTTTGAATATTAGGGGTCAATTTGAAGCAATTGGATGGGGCTTCTACCCGAAATTGAGTTATAAGATAAGCATCAATTTCAAGAAAACTATGCCTTTTCATGGTGGGCCCTCTCTTACTTGAGGCATGCACCCCCACTTGCTTAAGGCATTCGCCTCGCCTCACCCTTGGTAGGTGCCACAATGCTCACCTCACACCTAAGTGCGCCTAGCCACATCTGAGGTGCACTTTCTTAAACTAATTTTGTCATTATCATTGATGGGGGTTGATTGAGTGCAACCTCATACTATTAGAAATGTTTTTGTTGGCTTAGAGAAGAAGCTTAAAGAAGAGTTGGATCCTGGAAGTTCAGAAGTTGATACCTTGGGCTATTTGGTGGAGCACTTGGAAGCGGAGAAATTGCCGAATGCAAGCTAGGACTACTCAAGATTTCGAACTCCATTCCTCGAGAACATTGTATAGTTGGAGTAAGGTTTTCAATCATAGTACAAAGTTGCCTATCTTGGTTTTTGTCGATATGATCAATGTAGAGAGTTTGGGACTTTGAGGGCATGAGGTCGTTTTGTGATTGCCTCATTTTGTACATAGATGACATCCCCCAGTTGTCTTTTGAGTACCAATTTTTTTAATTATTCATCAAAAACAAAAAAGGAACTTCAGTCTTTCCGTTACAGTTTCAATGACTAAGCAGCTAGAAATCGTCACATCAATCTAGCTATGTTCAAACTCCTTGCATTCCTACCTCTCCATATTTGGTAGTGCATGGGAGCACCGAGGCACATAAGCAAGCTTTTATGTACAGCTGGTCTTTTGTCGCCATAATCCATCTATGCCACTGTAAAAGTGAAGTGGAAAGTTTCTAGACTTTTGCCCAAGTTGAGACCCTTTCTCGACTCTCTTAGCATGAACGCGATCAAAGAATAAATGGTCAAATGTCTCCTCCTGAGCAGCACATGTACCACATTGTTTATCAATATGAGGCAGATACTAAGCCTGTCTTTGTCTGACCGGGGACTTTTGTAATACAAGCAGCCACAAAATGATGTTATGTCTAGGACTACTGCATGTATTCCATACATATTTGCACAATTTCACCGTTTCAACTTGTCTTGCTCTCCATACCTTAGATTAAAAAAGCTCAAGGCACACAAAAGCGCAAAGGGTCCCGGCACCCCCAGGTTTTTAGGACACGAGGGGCATTTTTAATAGAGAATGCTTAAAAATCATTTTCAAACCTTATTTTTTGACAAATGAGTCAGATATGGCATCCACTAAGTGTTTAAACATCACTATAACTACCAAAAAAAAAAAAAAAACACATACTTAAGAGTTAAGATATAACAATCTGACATCATATGTTGAAACACACACTTAAGATGGCACTTAATAGAAGTCTAAAAAGTAATAACCAAATCAGAAAGAAGGAAAGCATAGAAAATATAGTACAAATATTTCATAAATCCCTCCCATACAAATATTGTTTAAAAGAAAAAAAAAAGGAAAAGAAAACATAACATATTCCAGTGACACAGAGTAAAAGCCCCTAGGAGAAGGGGGGAAGGGTAGCAAGGATGTAAAATATTTAAAAAAGGTAGAATTTGATGAAAATAAACCGAGTGAAAATCGACGACGAGAAGCATTTAAGAATAAGAAAAAGAAAGAAAAGGAGAAAGGAGGAGACGAAGAAAAATAAAACATGCCCACACCCGGCCGGTGACTGGTGGTCGATCGGAACCTACCGGCTAAGTCGCAATCCCTAGTTGACCAAAGCTCTCTGCTTCCAGCACAAAACTCCGAGCAACTGACCCTCAAATTCTCAGATCTAGCATTTTCGAATAAAATTCTAGATCTGAAAATTACACCAATTGGTCAATTTTCAGAGATATTCGGTTCAGGATTCATGCACAAATGATGCTCTTATGCTAATACTCAGGTAACTGTGCTTAACTTCATACATTGTACTGAAATTCTGTTTCAGATCCATAAGGCACTCGCCTCACTCGCTTCGTGCCCCCACGTTGAAGACTAGAAAAGCGCGCGCTTGGCAGAGCTCTTGGATTGAGTGTCGCCTGATCCCCTTCTAGGAACAACAGTGTGCGCCCCTCGCCTTCTTGCACCCAGGCGCACTTTTTTAAACACAGCTCCACACATGCAATTATATACTGCCTTATCGCTGAATGTACCGGAAGGCTGTTGCATAAAGAACTGTTGTAGATCAGCCCTCATGTTACACATCTTCTTCCAATACCTGTAGGTGTCAGCCCCAGTTTGTACTCCTATGGATGCTTTCCCTTTAAGTGGTGGGTATGAACCCCACTTAATCCACAGATTGTCCTCCTTTCAAAAAAAAAAAAAATAGCCCATACAAGTTTAGCAATGAGTGCCACATTACACAAGTAGCATTCTTCAAACCCAACCCTCCACAGCATTTTGGTAGATTCGCAGAGGACCAAGCAACTAGAGGTTGCCTTTTGCAATAGTCAGCAGCTACTTAAGAGATTTCTGCAAATTTGTTCCACCTCATTAAATACTGTTTGAGGAAAGATAAACACTAAATACCAGAATGTAATCAAACCCACAACACTGAGTTAATAAGCACCAACCTCGCTGCAAAAAGAGAGATTTCTGCTTTGCCATATTCTAAGCTACCCTGTCATCTTGTCTACAAGAACTTGGCAATCAATTGAGCTCAGCCTGGATGGTATAATGGGTACTCCAAATGAGGCCTGGAACCTTGATTATCTCCTCCTTTCTCTCACCCATCACCCCTCCCACATAAATATGGGATTTATTCTTATTGATATGCAATCCAGATACACTAGCAGAGTCTTGAAAACTTGTTTTAAGCATATAATGGATCATTTCACAGCTTCAGAAAATAAACATGAGACCATCTGCATATGACATGTAACAGAGCTTCAAACTTTCACAGCCTGGATGATATCTAAACTTCTGTTTCCCTGTACATTTCTTGACCAGTCTCGTGAACCACTCCATGACCAGCACAAACAACAAAGGTGAGATAAGATCCCCTTGACTCAGTCCCTTCCCTCCTTTAAAATAATCATAGCTGCCTCCATTCATGCAATTAGAAAAGGATGTCCTCGTTATACAACTCATTATCCACTTACTGAATATATCAGGGATTATAATTTCATCAATGAACTCCCAAACAATGAAGCTTTTCTAAAATCTACTTTCTTAAGACATCTAGAGCTGATATATTCCTCTTATGACCCTTCAAAAGTTCCTGACAAACTGAGACATTATGCACCAATTTCTGCCAGCCACAAAAGCAATTTTGACAAGTGTTTACTAACTCAGTGAGAACAGTTTTCAGTCTAGCATACAAAACTTAGACATACATTTTGTATACGGCATTAGATGATGCTATGGATCTGAATTCACCTCCTACCTTCGGCTCATTCCCTTTAGGAATCAAAACAACTTTGGTAGCATTTACCTGTAAGAGTAATTTCCCATTGGAGAAAAAAAATCTTGAACAGCCCTTATGACTAACTCACCAGCTACGTTCCAGTGTTTTGAAAAAACCATCTGAGAATCCATCTGGCCATGGAGACTTCTGATTTGAAATTGAAAACATAGCCTGTCTTACTCCATTGGAAGTAACAGGTCTACAAAGGCTGAGTTGCTGCTCTGAGATGGCTTGGGACCACAATCAAACACAAGCTTTAGTCATGTGAATGTCTTGTTTACCCAACCAACCTTGAAAGAATTGGGCCATAAACTGAGCTACTTCCTCTGTGCCTTCAATACTATTTTCCTGATCATCTTGCAGTGCATAGATAAAAGCTTGCTATTTCCTCCACTTCAGTATTGCTGTTTCCTCTACTTCATTGGCCTCCAAAATTGATCTAATCAATTTTGCTCTGTTGCTCGAGTACTTTAACAGAGGCTTCTAAATACTCCATATACTCATGTCCTAAGAATATTTTCTTTGTCCTGCAGATCCCTATTAAAGGGATCATTGTCCAAAGCAATTTGAGCATCAGTTAGTTGAGCCTGCAAGATGTCCACCCTCTCATGAACAGCCCGAAATCAATCTGTGGAGCCTTCTAAGATGGGTTTTCAGGTTTTTGAGCTTAGTCACCACCTGATGCATATAGCATAAACAGTCGAGGCTTGTTAGAAAATATTTCCAAGCTCAGGATGGCTAGACCACATCTCACAGTATCTAAGTGGAGTCCTGTGACCATCATGAGAGTTCATAAAGCTAATCGCTGCAGGGGAGTGATCAGAGATTCCCTGTGGCAGTAACATAGCTCTTGCATCATCCCATAACAGCATCCATTCTTGATTGATGAGAACTCTATCAATTTTAGAGTAAATCCTCCCCCCACCCCCTCACGTCTATTAGACCAAGTGCAAGTGCATCCAGAAGGATAAATGTTAAACAGCCCACAATTATCCAACAATGTCTCCACACTTAAGCCTTTTTTATGAGGAGTGAGAATATTTCCTCCAATTCTGTCCTCAACATCCAGCACGGAATTGAAATCACCAAGTACACACCAAGCAGACTCAATGTGACTGCATGTTTCTGCCAATATCAGAGTTACACTCCCATACTGCTTCCTTTCCTCCTCCCTATTAAATCCATACACAAAGGAAAAATAACACTGTTTGCCTGTTGCAACATTGATGCAGGATTAGGATAAAGGAGAACTAAGAAGATATGGATATATCTTAATATTAGCATATATAAAGTATTTTTATCTTCATATGTTATCTTTTAGGAATATTATCTTTTCGTTTATTCTTTTTAGCTAGCGAATATTATCTTGTCGGTGGGTTTCTTCGCTTTGGGATTTATCTCTCTCTTACAGGGATTAGTTGGGTTCAACCTTCTAATGTGAGAGATGTGGTAATAGCTTAGAGGAGAAGGATGAAGAAGAGTTGGGTCCTTGGAGTTTGGAACATGGTTCCTTTGGTTATCTGGTAGGCTAATTGGAAGGAGAGAAATCGTCGTATTTTTGAGAACAAAGTATTGTTGTTTCAAGATTTTAAGCTCTATTTATTGAGGTTGTTGTATAATTGGAGTGATGTGCCCAGTGGCAACAAAAATGTAACGTTTTTGGCTTTTGTTGATTGCATTATGGATGAGAGCTTAAGGGCATAATTTTTTTGTATTTGCCCCTTTTGTATATGGGTGACGTCCTCTAGGTGTCCATTTAATATACCTCTTGATAACTTACCAACCAAAAAAAAAAAAAAAAAAAAGATTAGGTCTCTATTTGTTTCCTTAATGTTTTAAGTTTCTTCTCTATTTAAACTCTTTTATTATGTATTAGGAGGTAGACTTGAATTGAATTAAAATATTGAGTATTTGAGAATTCTTGTGTGATTTTTCTCAGTGTAGGAATTGCTCTTAGAGCATCCTATATCAATTATTCCCCTATGTAGTAATTGCTCTTACAGCGTCCTACATCAGTTGGTATCAAACCTTCTTCAATCCTAGCCACTGTCCATTTTCTCTTTGATTTTTGCCTTTGTTTTCTCAAATCAGCCACCAACAAAAAAAAAAAAAAAAAAAAAAAAACCCCTAATTCCATAACCCACGCCCCTGCCACCCTTCAATTGCACCACCAGTAGGACAACCACCGGCACCGGAACCCTAAAACCCCTAATTTATGCAATCCTAACCCATATCGCGAATTCTCCACAATTCCTAAAACCCTGGGTGCCAAAATTCACCCTTGATTTTTGACAATCATCCAAAACTAGTTTCACTCCTGCGCTGCCCATCTAATTTCGACCAAAAGGGCCATCCCAATTGAAAGGGAACGTTTTGATTCAACCACCAATTGGTTGCTCCAATTCCGCGAACTTCGTTCAGAATTGTTGTTTGCTAGCAATCAGTGTACACCTTCGATCAACCACAGAAAGGGTCGAAAACGGTCTTGGCTGTGCTGTCACATCATCACCAGCCCTCTTCTCACCGAAAACTGCTCTTGTGGCTCGACTGCCACTCGCTGTTCCTGGCTGCTACTGTTCGCTGATGTTGCTATTAGAAACCCCTTATTGCTATTGTTGCAACCATGACTTGGTGTGAAAAACATCATCGGGCCTTGTTTGTGATAATTCATGATAAAGCACTTCCGGTTACGACAAATGTTCTGTACCAAGTTTTCTCTTCATATGAAGATGTAGAAAAAATTGCTAGATTTCAGACAAGGGGTGATTTTCATGCTCGAGTGAATTTATACTCTCACAAGGATGTTGTCCATGCTCTTTGCAAACTTCAAAGTCGTCATATTTAAGACGGTTGTTGTGAGTTAGATCTTTACTTTGCTAGTAAGGTCATTTGTGGTTGTAAACCTTATATTCTTTATTTAATGTGGGATTATGAACTTCCTAAAGCTCCTTTGATTCCTTCAGAGCTTCTCATTGAAGATTGTAGGATTTCATCCCTAAGATCTTCCAGGAAAGGACTGACTTCTTATTTGCATGAGACAGATCCAAGCTATTATGATGCATTGAGGAGATGTCCAAGTCATAGAGTATCGTCAACTTTCAAATATCAAGTCCAATGATGTTAACATAAGCCTCCTTGATTCTATGAATCAAGAAGTGCAAGTTAGGGACTGCCAGTCATATGCAAATGAAATACACAATGAGGGAATGTTCATTTTGGATAGCAATGAGGATGCTTTTATTGGGGCACCTAATGAAGAGGATGTCCAACCACCAATACAAGTGAATGAAGAGTCAAAGATAATAGCAAACAACTCTTCCATTGTCCCCCATGAATATTCATTGGACATTCAAAAACCTGACCACATGCAAAGAAAATTCAAGATGGGACAAGCAGTCAGCATACATGCTGATGCTGAATTTATAATCCCCGATTATGTTTTGATGGATAATACTCTACATCCGATGTCAAGACTTGAAAGTGAGCATGTTGATTTATTTATCCCTAATGAACTTCTAGTTGGCAAGAAGCTACATCCGTTGATTGCGTTGCTACTTTTTTTGGAGAAGTTAAAAGCCCTATAGTTTTTCCATTTGCGGAGTGAAGTGAAGTTTTTTTACTTGGATTCCTTCTTTCTACCTCTGTACAAAACTCAAGGACGAGTTTTTTCCAACCAAGGGAGAATGATGCAAGACAAGTATAAAGGAGAATTAAGAAGATATGGGTACATCTTAATATTAGCAAATATGAAGTATTTTTATCTTCATAGGTTATCTTTTAAGAATATTATCTTTTCGCTTATTCTTTTTAGCTAGCAAATAATATCTCTTAGATTAGGTCTATATTTTTTTTCTCAATGTTTTAGGTTTTTTTCTATATTTTAACTCTTTTGTTATGTATTAGGATGTAGACTTGAATTGAATTAAAATATTGATTAAGAATTCTTGTGTGAATTTGCTCGGTGTGGGAATTGCTCTTAGAGCGTCCTACACCAATTATTCCCCTTTGTAAGAATTACTCTTAGAGCGTCCTACAACAAACATCCTAATAGAACAGTGACTAATTACGCTCATAATCTGAACTTCATAGAAAGTTGGATCCCACACAATCCAAATTTCTCCTCTTGGAGCATGCTCATTATTGATAAAAGATCCCCAGCCATGGAACATTGAATTGTATATAGCCAGAAAAGGATCCCCAATTTTTCAAGCAAGCCCAACAGAGGTACTTTATTTGAGACAGCAAAATTCTTTAATTCGATCTGTTTGTTGGGCCTAATAAGTCATCTTATGTTCCAGCTTGCAACTGGCATAAGGTATTTGCTGATCACCAACAATTCGTTCCCCCATTACCTCCTCGAATTCTGCATTATCACTCAAATGCTGCAACACTTGAAAAGAGCTTCAAAAAATTAGGGAAGCCAATAACTGCATGTTCTACCCTTGGTCTGCTCCCATTATTAACAACCTGGAACCCTGTCCTCCTCTGATTCCGGTGGAGGCTGATTTTGAGCTGCTTCCTGTTAAGATGGATTGTCTTTAGGAACCAACTTGTCTTATTTTGAGGTTTTTTTCTGCAAACATTCTGTCCATGCCCTAACATTTTGCAAAATTGGCATGTGATGGGTTTCCATTCATACCACCCTCTCTGTCTATCAGCACATCCTTCTCAGGCATGAATTCCACATAATAAGGCAGACTATCCTCAAGCTTAAGCCCCACAAGAATTCTTGCACGTACAAGCTTAGCCTTCTCTGTAGTTGCATTATCATTTCAATTTGCGTTCCCAGCAAACTTCCTACTTTGCTAAGCCTGGTTGCTCCCTGGTACTTAATATCCAGTCCAGGTAGCTGTACCCTAACAGGAAGCTGTTAAATTGAACCGCTATCAAGTTTCAGGTCAGGACTGCATGCTTTCATTATCAGCAGTTTTTTGCCAAGAAGAAGATCCTCTCTTCAGAACCAAATCCCTATTTTCAACTGAGTCAAAGCTGACTGTAAACCCCATCTGGCAAAGCATAGACACCTACAATGTTCTCCTGAGATTCATTTGAAGAACCCATACAAAACAGAAAATGGTGGATTAGACCCAATTACACAACAAAGAAGTGCGTACTTCCAGAAATCAATTTCGTCTTGAATATCATTACTCTCAATCCTATCAATGTTCTGCCCATTTACCTCAAGCATCAGTTGATAATTCAATGCTAGCCCATCAACATTACCTACCACTTCAGCATAAGCAGGAGAACAAGTTCCCTCAAGTGTTTCCCCTCCAATTGCTTATTTAGGATTGGTATGATTTGAGGTTGGAGAAGAATCTGCTTCTGGCACTTTCTCATTGCCACCAATTGGTGACCTCACAGGCGATCTATTTCCCAATCCATCCCCAGTCATAGATGGAGATCAAGAAACATTAGATGGACACACGGGACCTTAAGCACTGCAATTAATCTTCTTTGGACAATCTCTCTTGGCTCTCGCCATGGCAGAGAATTTTCCTCTCGAGGAAGAAAAGTCTCGAGTATTACCTCTTTAATTTTATATGCTTGTTCACTGTAATAATATTTTCTGCATGGTCAATTGTTCCTTTTAAATTTTCCGATCAGGGGGCCACAAGTTATCTTTCAGGAAAATTATCCGCCCTTTTACAAGAATTGTCGTTCCATGCTCTCAGTTTTGCATAGCTCTTACATTGTATCCTGTGCAACCAACATTCAACTTTGCGGTTCATGGCTATTCTGCTTGTATTCTTTTCTTGTCCCTTGCTTTCCATAACCAATCACATGCACATTTCTTTCTATATCCACCTATGTTGCATCTGCATTTACTTTGTCTTCATTAAGTTTTATGTACACATTTGTCGTCCCTTTCCAATACTCCATCTAGTGTAACTCTCTATATCACCTAGTTTCCTTTTAATTGATCCTTCAAGAAATTATCACAAGGGTTTGTCCTCAATAAGTGAAAAGGATAAGAGGGGCACAGAAGCTTCCAGGCTACAATGGCTTAGAATCCTGAAACATTTACACCTATGTCTACAGACTCATGGCTATTTCTAGAATAAGTTTGTATACAATGTTTACCAAACAAATCACTTAATGCGTCATCTAGCTACAGCCTTTTTTCATAGTTGTCACGAGTAAGGTTGTATGCAATTTTCAGAAATAAGTATGGGTTCATCATCACTTCAAGGACTAGTACATACCTCAAGAAGTCTGAAGGCAACAACATGAGGCCTGCAATTGAAATAATCCTCAATTTGTTGGGCATCATAGGACTCGGGAAGTGGCCTTGACCAAATCTTTGACATGCAATAGAAGTAATTACCATATGCTGCCAAGGCTTGGAGATCAGCAAGCAAAAGGTCCACCCTAGATAGTGCTGCCAGAATGTACTTGATTTCAGTAATAGACAAACTGACAAGTGGGATGCGGGAATAGGGGTGCATTAAGTTGGGTCCTGAAAACCTTCCAACTCAGAAAACCCTTTGCACTTTAACAAGTTATTCAGAAATGAATTTCAAGAGTGGTTGATGCAGTTTATGCCATCTTAGACAACTTGTTTAACGAATCATGTGCATATTGGATAAGAGCTTCTTTTATGGAATTTGAAATTTGATAAGCTTTTCTCCTGCTAGGAATTCCCTTCAGAGTCAAGAGTGTAGCTGGCTAAGTTATGCCGACTCTTCATTCTACGCTATGGTGACCCTCTCGGATGCACTGACACTCAGACAAAGGGATGACTCTTGACACTTCAAATTACATTGAAAATCTGCCAATTCTCTCGAAAATAGCCAAGTGTGACACGCGGACATGTATCCATATTCGACACCCATGCCCAAGTACACATAACAAAGGTAGCCGGGACACTATATGCTGATTTCTACCAATATAATTTGTTGTAAAGAGAATATACTACCATCCTCGCAACATCAGGCGAGCCTATCATTGGTTTATCCCAAAAAACTAAAAATGTTGTCATAATAACCTTGGGCGCATCAATCTTTTAACATTTTCGGAAGGCAATCAACAACACTACAGTTAATCAAATGAAATTTTTCACTGACATTATTATCCTCCCAGATGTAAAACTTTTTTACAACATTTTTGTCTGTAAAGCAATAGCTTATACTGTCATACCATATATAACGCATAATGCCAAAAATTGGCATCGAAGGTTGAGCCCAGCAATGCTTAATGCCAACAGTTCTGAAGAGAGTTTCACATATGACAGCCCCAATTGCCCTAACATTCATCAATTCTATGCAACAAATCATCCACAAATTATCAGGAATATTATATGTTGAATCAGACTCTTAATTAGAAAATGATTAAGTAGGATGCTATTTACTCTATGAAAAGTAGTCGTGAGCTAAGCTAGGAAAGTCTTTCCTCCTGAATTCAACCTGTGCGATGCTTAGCCATTAACATTAATCTTGATGCCTTTCTCTCATCAACTCATACTCTCACTCATGAAGGACCAACTGGACCTCAATCTTATTATTAAAGATTCAAAGATTTAAACAGGTGCTTGTCCCAAATAGGAAATCCAATTAGCAGCGCCGATGCTTGTGCAGCTCAATGTGTTCAAAATTGTATGAATCAGGATGGGACTTTGCACCTTAACAACCACCCCCCCCCCAAAAAAAAAAAACCCAAACCCCCGCCCCCCCGGGCGAACGAAAGGCCTCTCTTCCCCTTAAAACTTTGTGTGTGGCTCTAGAGGCTGGAGGAAGGCAATTCATCAGAATCTGCCTCAACTGCCAGTTTAAATCATTGCCCCTTCGTAGTTTTCGCTGCTCCACTTTCTGTGTGTTCTTTATTACTCTTTGCACTAACACTCCTCACCAACTTTCACATAAGCTGCATTCAGAAAAATATATATATGTCTTTCTGTTCATGTCTTTGCAAGAAAAAACATATTTAGATGAAAGCCCAGCTGAGTTTCAGTTAATCAAACATGCAATTTGAAGTTAAATCATTAGATTACATTGATGTCGTGTTTTACTATTAGACTTGAATCTATTTGTGTTATGCATAACTTTTTCAACCCCCCCCCCCCCCCCCCCAAAAAAAAAAAAAAAGAAACGCCATTAAAAAGTGAAAACAGAAAGAGAAATTTCTAAAACCTGGATAAGAAGGCTGAGGCCAAGGGGGAGGCTGAAATGAATGAGCGTTTGGATCTTCCAGATTCCGAAGCCAAACAGCATCATCAACAGTCTTGACAATTTTGGGCACATGTAAAGTCTCATTTGCCCATTGAACACCTTTGCTGACCCCATTCTTCAAGAACTCCCAATCCTTTTTCACACCTCCAAACAAGTGGTCAAAATTGCCAATTGTGGGTGCCCGTTTACTCTGTTTTCCTCCACTGGCCCTCAATCGGGTCCGCGCAGCGCTGCACAGTACTGGCGCTGTTGTTGCTGCCAATCCTGTGATGATCGCCATTGTCGGTGAGTGGAGGGAGAATGGTGGAGTTTCTAGTTTTCTGGGTTGTGGGTTATGTTCTTCGACATTCTTGAACTTGAAGGTAGCTTCGTATATGTCCCAGTCAAATTGAGTGAGTTGTGCTTGTGCTTGTGCTTGTGTGTGGGGCTGAGAGCAAGGGAAGGAAGAGAGAACGCCAACAACTAACATCTAGAGACCGGCATAGCCACTATTGTTTGATAAAGTTGACTCGTTACAATTAACCATTCAAAATTAATATGAAGTGAAATAATTTGAATACAGATTTTTAATCTATTTAATTAAATAGATTGATATATTTAATTTGTTTAACTAAATAAATTAAATTCAGGTCCAATCATTCAGATTCCCAATGAAAAAAATTACATATTTAACGTATTTAATTAAATAGTTAAACATGTCAAAACTAATAACTTGTTCATTATTTACTCGTTTGCATTTTTATTTAATGATTAAGGACACAAAAATTACAAATATATATCAAAATATGAATTATGATGAATTGAAGGAATTTTTAAAAAATGATCGATTGATGTGGTATAAAAACGTAAGTTTTAATACTATATAATTAGATATTAGTTTAAAGTTAAAGGGGTAAATAGGTAAGAAGTGATCTAAACCCAACAGATATGTGTTAAATGGGTTAACAGGCTAATCTATTTAAAAATTAAATGGGTATAGGTCAAAATTTTCAATTCTTTTGATAAACGTGCTAGATTCAGTTGAGAAATTTTCAACCCATTTAAGTTCGACATGAATACGAAGCCAATCCGACCTAACATATTTCCCAACTCTAGTAACAACTAACGAGCAATGCGTTCAACCCCTTTTTTTGGCCTATTCTTTTTGTGAAATTTTTGTAGTTGGGTTGCTAGGAGTTTTTTTTTGGGGGGGGGGAAGTAATGAGTATTGTGCATCCAATAGGCTCAACATATTAAATCCAACGTAGGCCTAGTATCTTCAATACGAGTTCCAAATTTTGTAACTCCAATCCCTCTGTGTCAACACAAGGTCTCACTTTTGGAACTTGCATTTCTTCACCTCTGTAACCCATAAAACTCTAACTTAGATCATCATATAACATATTTGTCATGAAATCCGCCACTACCCATACTTAATTAATTCTAATGTTTTATGTTGTATTGTTATTTATTTTGTTCTGTTTTATTTTGTATTATTATTTATTTTTATAAGTTGTAAGAGTTTTATAATTTTCAAAAAAGTAAAAAATTAATTACCATGACAAAAATAATTTTATAGATTTGAAATTGAGATAGTAAAATTAAATTTTAAAAAAAGGAACAACTTGCATCTTCCTCAGCTCCACTTGCAAAAATTAAATTCTTTAGCCACTTTCTCTCTCATCCGTCAAAGGGCTTCCTTACCAACATCCCCCCTCACCACTCATCCACCTCCACCACGACAGCCACCGGGGCACCCCCTCAAGCAGCCTTCACCAATCTTCTCCGTCACAATCCCTCAACCCCCCACCGCCCCAACCCCTCAACCACCTTCCATCAATCCTCCCCATCACCACCCTCTCAACCCCACTGTCATGACCAGATCAAGAACAACCACAACCACCTCCAAACCCTTATTTCTTCTCTCCTCAACCCTATGCCAGTCTCTCTCTATATTCATCAAACCAAAAAAACAAAGAAAGAAAGAAAGAGAAGAAAAGCCCAAAGCAACCCATGTGCGGAGCGAGTTATCGAATCACTGCACCGTTTCATCTCGTGTTTCAATTTAGCTAACTGTAGAGGGTGTGTGTGGAATGTGAGTAGGCTAAGGGAATACGTCCCTTGTGTAGAGATGCTCTGAGGAGTTGGTAAGAGGTGAAATGGGCAGCAAACAGTTTTATTTAATAACTAGATCATTGATACCTATACAACGTATAGGTTGTCTGATAAATAATACTAGTTAAAGATAAATAGGTCAAAGTGAAAGATGTGCACTCAGATATCATTGGTAATAACTGGTACTATATTTTTTCTTTAAATTTTTGTTGGGAATTAGCACTAAAAAATCTTACATCATAAAAAGTATAATTAATCAATTTATGTTGTTCAATGATAGATAACCCATATTGTTTATTATTCAACAGATAACAAATATTGGTAAATACACTAAAAGTATTTTAAAAAGTTATGATAAGACTATATGAGCTAATTAATTATCAATAATAAAATACTTATCATGAGATATTTGTATTAAATATAAAATGTCCTATGGAAAACATGCAATTAACTCTTAGTCTCATATCTGTTAATGTGTTAGTCAGTATAAATGAGATTATGTGTTTCTCTATACAAAAAAATTAATATTTATTTCTATTATATAATTTGTTTTGTTGTATTTAGATATATTAAAGAAAAATAAAGAACGTCATTAAATATTTCTATCCATTTGGATACATGTGTTATAATATCTAAAAATTCTTCAAATTTACGTATGAAGTGCTAAATAGAGAGTACTTTTAAATATAGAGTGTGAATGCTAGCAAACGTAACTAATAAAAGGGGATAATGAACGATTGGACTATTGTACGCTAGAAATTGAAAGCAATTTTGGTACTTTTAGTGCTAATATAAAGATACTATTACTTTGTATATATAAGATACATTTGTATTTTACCTAACATCTCTAATATTCGAAAATTATTTTTATGTTAAAAAGGAAAGACAATAATAATAATAAAATCAGAAATATTTTATTATTTCTCAATAATTGCATTTAGAGTATATAATAAGTAGAATTAGTAACTATCACCTCATTGTATCTAGTATCTCTGATATTCCTCATTTATATTTATATTCAAATGGAAGTCAAAAATAATAATAATAGAAGTTAAAAATCTTCTATTATTTCTATGCAAATTAAAGAAATCATAAATCCTTCCTACTAATAATAAATGACTATATTTACTAAGACTTGTCTCGGAAAAACTTCGCTTATTTTAATGGACTATTTAACCCAAAAAAAAAAAAAAAACTTTTCTTCACCTTGTTCGTAACTATGGATGAGTTTTAGTATTATTCCACTTGTATCATATTTACTAAGGGTTTATTATTTCTTTCTATAGTTTGTAACACACACACACACATACATACATACATACATATATATATATATATATATATATATATATATATATATATATATATATATATATATTAAAATAAAACAAAACTTCTTAATTTTTTTGACACAAGTCATTTACACAATGTTTAAATTTTTGCCTTTTTTCTTTTTAAAAAAACAGAAGTTAGGTAATTATGTATGCAAGATTTTTTTTCCAAAAGCTGTTTTAGAAAGTTAATTACAATTTGAAAGATTTTGTCCCCAAGAAAAAAATGAAATAATGCTCAACTATTATAATGCATCATATTGCATTTCTAATGTTCAATTATATTATATTACCAAAGTTATTAATAAAGATTCTGATAAGAAAATAAATTTTAATTACCAAAATTATATACAATCTTAATTTCAAATCTATATGAATATTTTCCAAATAAAATCTAAGAAAAAAGTATCACATACATGAACAAATAAATCATCTAATTATGGTAATGATAACTCATAAGGAATAGAAATCTAAAGAATTAGAGTTGCATGTCAATATTTGTTAAATAACTGATGTTTAATTTTGATTAAAAATTAATATGTAAAACCCCGAAAATTCATATTCGCAATGATACTATGTCGCAGCTTAGTGAAGTTTCGGGAACGAAACTTTCTTAAGTGGGGTAGTATGTAAAACCCCGGAAAATCAAATTGGGAGACCTAGTGACGTGGACCAACTCTCGTAATCCAAGTCATTATAAATATTTTTTTTCGCTACATGTTGTCCTTTAAAACTTTACTTCAATGATGAAAAAAAATATACTTATTTTCCATCCGGGTTATTTTGTTCCTTTTCTTCGATTTAAATAATTTTATATTTTGTCTCACAACTCAACGAATTACTTTTTGATTATTTTTCCTCCTAGCTATCTTTCTTTTGAAATTTAAAATTTTTTTCTCCCAAATCAAACCCTAGAATTTGTACTTAATCTTCTTCTTTTCCGCCCTTTATTTTCCGTCCTTTTTTCCCTTCTCTTTCCTTCCCTTTTTTAATTTCTTTTTTTCTTTTATCTTTCTTTTTCCCTCCCCAAACCGTGAACCTCCCTCCTAAACCCTAACCGTGAAAAGAACCCTCCTCCTAAACCCTAACCGTGAAAAGCATCCCCCCATCACATCTTCTCATTCTCTCTCTTCCTCTCATTCTCTTTCCTCTTCTCTATCTCTCTCTCTATCTCTAGCCCCATATCCCCCTCAACCCTACACCCCCACGCAGCCCGGCACCAGCTACCACCGCCACCAGCTCCCTCTCCTCTTCTTTGGTAAGAAACACATGGTGAAACCTTGGCCCCGTATTTTCTTTACACCCAAAACTTTAAACACTTACTATCTTCCTTGTGTGATTTTGTTTGAAGTTCAAGGAAATTGTTTTAAAAAGAGTTTTTGCATGATTTTCAAATTTGCACCACAAAAAGGGAGACGATTTCATTGCTACTATTTTGGGTTTACATCAAGGTAAGTACACGTTGGTAGTTTTGTGTTCTTAGCAATGAAATTTAATGTCTTTCGTGACTTGGATGACTTGGGGTGGGATTAATGTTGTTGGAATTCTTGGATAGCGGGTCACGGGTATGGGGGACGTAGTCGTTAAGTAAAAAGATCTGGTTTTAGGAGGAGAACTTATGAGAACCTGCCACTGGGTAGGATAGAAAATTCATGTGACTTTAAAAAAAATTGTTTCTATGGGTATTCTGGTCCAAAAACCACCACATTTGAATAGAAGATAGATCCGGGTGTTCTCTACGCTATGGTTTTTGAATCGTTGAATTTTGAATTGTAACAAGACAGTGATGGTCCGTTTACCAGAAACTGTCAAAACTAGGACGGTCAAGGATAGTTTTCGGGTTTTAGGATTTTTCGCCTAGATATTGAGTAGATTAGCAAAATATAAAATACGAAAGTTGTAGTGGATAAGCTCCTCTTTCTGGATTGGGCAAAATCTTGAATTTTGGACGTCAGATGTAAAACTTATAGGGCCAGGAAGTTGAGCTAGAAAATCAGGATCGAGTCAACTGGGCTAGGTTGTGGGCTGCAATCACGACAACTTTAAAAATTTACCTAGGATGAGTCGATAAGCCAAAAATCACCAAATTTTTAGAGTCGATACCTCAGAGTGTGTCGCACAACCCCGTTTTGGAATTGGACCGATTGGAATAGCGTGGCCCAAGTTATAACCAATTTACCTAGGACTATCCAGACTAAAATAATCAGTGATACCCCTCAAACAAGTGAGAAAACGACCTAACTCGGGATAGAAAGGGGGGAGACCTCGAACATGAAAATGGTAGGGGACAAGTCAAAGTTTTGGATTGGTTTAGAAGTTTTGAATTGGACATCGGGACTGGAAGTTCCGACTTCTGAAAAGGGGCCCAGATTCTGCCCCGATTTGAACCCTAGAGTGGGCTTGGATTGGGGGCCTTAAAAGTATGGGTAATTCTTATAAATTTTTTTAGAAGCAAGAAAAAGACCAGAGAGTAAATTCATTTGAGTTAGACTGAGTGTGGGCTATGTGTTGGCCCAAGTGCGGAGCAGTAAGTTTGGAATAGTAACTGAGCCCATAACTTATACGGTATCTAGGTAACAATCATGACCTAACCCTTCCCTGGATTTTAAAATCATGTGTGCTTTGAACATGTTAAGAATTGTTTGGTGTGCTGTTTGAGCAAAATAATAGCATGAATTAACTAAGTGCGACTGTGCAACAGAATTTGCCTGATGTGTTGTGATTGTGGAATTGAGGTTAGGTAAGGTTGTGTTGGAAACTTAAAGTTTGTTGTTGTAGAAATGTCATTAGGGAAGTGGGTTGAAACTGAATGAACCTGGTATGATAAATCGACTTTTAAGGTAGAGAAGTGTGACAGTATTTATAAAGGCTGACTTGGGTGAGACCTGAACTGATTGTGTTGACTGAAGGCCATTAGCCTTCCCCGAGAAACTAGTGCATGCATGTGAGTGGCCACGTGCCCTGTTGGGATGTGGGCCAGGTTAGCGGTAACCATCTATGATGGTCGTAGACTAGGAAAGGGGTTAAGCGGTAACCATCTGAGTAGCGGTAGGCCAGGACGAGTTAAGCGGCTGCGATGAATTGACGCGCAGGCCATGAGACCCAGTGGGGTTGCTCACCTAAAAACTAAATGTTGTGTTTAGGCCATAAGTTAGGAGTTGCATCTCTAGGAGTTGATAACCAGGAAAAGTTGTGTTGATGATAAATGCGTCTTGGGAGTCCTGTTGTTATTCCCCTACCCCTTTAAAATGTTTTCAAATGAATTTGTGTGCGTAGTTGACTGTTAGGGGCGATTGTTTATTGAGTTTATCTCACCTTTATAAATGTTTTGTTTTCAGGTGAAATACTTATGCATCGGACTGGGGAACAGAAAGTATAGCGAGGTCCGAAGCCATGAGTCAAGACGAAAAAATTAGTTGTTAAGATGATAAAAACATTTGTTTGGTTTAGTAGATGTTATTAAAGTTGGAATAATGTGCAGGTTGAAATATTGTTCAAGATTTTTGTATTAATTGTTATTTCGATATCTAGCTTGGTATTTCCAAGAAAGAAATACGGCGGTAACACCCCAATTAGGTTCCGCTGCCATGTAGGATAATGGTTAGTAAATAAGAAATGAAATTAGAGTTCCGTGGTGTTATAAAGTGGTATCAGAGCTCAGGTTAACTAACCTAAAGGCTCACCTAAAAGACTATAAAAGGTTAAGGACTAAAACCGGTAGACTTAAGGACCGCATGGAGAGTGAGTGTAGTACAAGGGCAGGGGCTACAAACAGCTGCACATAGTATTAAATGAATGCATGATTATGGATTGGATGCATATCTCATGTGTACTTACTTTGTATAGGAATGGAGAGTATTCAGCACTATGGTTGCATAGGAGGCCCTTGTCTACATGAGCAGTTGGTTAAGAAGTTGGGGCAGACTGTATGGGATCATATATGACATGCGAGGTGGGTGGTAGTTAGATACCGGAGGATGTATCCCATAGCTGTTTGAGGGTTGAGGATAACCGAGAGATATTTCTGCTACTGACCCTGAGAGGAGACCCTGTGTGGCATTACAGAGTTGATGAGCTGCACCCCTGGGCTCGTGATCATCGCCCATGGGGGAAGTGTTATTGGTGTGACTGGGAGTCGATGGGGATAAGTGTAGTCGATTTAATTAACTACTTGAGACTGGAGGGACCCCATGACCTAGAGAGTGTTCCCACAGCCAGTGAGGAGGACGCCCCACCCCCAGGCGACGAACTTACAGATGAGGAGGAAGACCTTGAGGGGGTGGAGGACAACCCTATTGAGACAGATCCTGGAGTGAAAGCCGACCCGATGGGAGGCCCAAGTGCAGAGGAACCAATGGGCGAGGAGGACCCTGAGGAAGTTCCCGAGGAGGACCTTGAGGATGACCCGAGTGAGGGAGAACCGATGGAAGAGGAGAATCCTGAAGGGGACCTTGAGGAAGATTCTAAGGTAAGCCAGGGACAGCTGATGGGAAGTGAAGACCTTGTGGAGGATCAGAAGAAGAAAAAAGAGACCGCACTGTACAGGACAAGCAAACCAGAGCATCAAAGGATTTGAAAGAAGAGATAAATTCCTTATGGAATAGGGCCGAGTGTGAGAACGGGGTGAACCGCTGGAAGTGGGGTAGATGTGGCCGGATGTGTAGGGGTACCTGTCCACTGGACGCCCCCGACAAGCGGAAGTTGGAAGCATCTAGGGAGCTTGTTTCTTCTTTTCTAAGGCAGTATTGGTAGTTACTTTTCTTTCTGAGTTGTTAATAAGTCCCTGTGGGTACTAAGGTTATACGCTGAGATGCAATGAGAAGTGTTAGTGTGAATCTCTTATGTTATTGAAATTCTATGCAATAAAATCTCCTTGGATTATTTGAATACCAGCATTCTCTGTTGTTAAAAAAAAAAAATGATGATAATAGTGATAATCATGATTCATGTGAATGTGACGTCTATCTGATGTAAACTGTCTGAGTATGTGATGCGGTGGTTGTACCACCTGAACGTGGTGATGTGCTGAAATCGAACTCCTGTCAAATGTTGCATGATGCACTAGCATATACTGTATGCTTGAAATTTTATAGAGTTTAGGATATGAACCATTAGGAGAGGAACTAAACCCAAATTATTTCCCAAACAGAACGGCGAGAAGCAACAACAATAATAACAGTGAGTCCCAAACTAGACCCCACCCTGTAACAAGGGTCCCTACGAACCAGGACATCCCTATGTCGGCCCTCAGGGGGGCGCCTGGAGGCCCGATGCCCTCGAAACGAGAACGGATCTCGCAGTCAGATTGACGAGACTAACCCGCCAACGGGAGCTGAGCTTACCAATTTGTTGCTGCCGGAGATGCTACAAAAATAAGGGGAGCAAGTACAACTCCAGAATGAGCACATACAGAGGCTGGTGGAGGTACGGGAAAAAAGGATCGAGGAGGATAACTCCTATATGTTCAAAACATTCACAAGCCATCACCCACCTGTCTATGATGGCACTCCCAACCCTAAGACTTTTGAGGATTGGATTAGGGGCATGGAGAAACTGTTCGACGCACTCCAATGCCCTGAGGAATGGAACGTGGGCTTTGCAGTATTCTATTTGAAGGACAAGGCTGACTTATGGTGGGCCACAGTGAGGGAGAGACAACACGAATCGGGATTCGACTGGAACAAGTTCAAGGAGATGATCAAGGATCATTTCTGCTCTATCTTCATCCAAAAGGCTAAGGAGGACGAGTTTATGCAACTGCAGCAGGGGAACATAAGCGTACTCGAGTACGCCTCGAAATTTATGGAGCTTTCACGTTCACCCCAGCCTTCGTAGCTGACGAAAGGCTGAAGATGAACTAGTTCAAGGCTGGGCTGAACCCCACAATCAAGGAGAGGATGTCCATACGTCAGTACGCCTCCTATGTTAACCTATATGACACTGCGTTCAACGTAGAGGGGGCGATGAAGGAGCGGGGTAACTATTTCAACGAGCAGCAAGGAACCAAGAAGAAGGGGGATAACTGGGATAACCGGGGCAACTTTTAACCGCAAGAGCAATACCGTCGACCTATAGGGAGTCAGTACTTGAACGGTACTAATCGGGGAGGCCAACACCCTAATGCACGGCCAAAGGTAACCTGCAATGCATGTAGGAAACTGGGTCACTATGCCAGGGAATGCCACTCAGTGAAAAGGTGCTTCTGTTGTGGAAGCCCTCAGCATCAGGTGCAAGACTGCTCACTCCCTCCACCTTATACTGGACAAGAGCAAGGCCAGAGTCAAGGGTAAGGGTAACAACCCCAGCTGCCATATCAGAACAGGGAAGGGCAGGTGGCCAACCCCAACCAACAGAACCGGGCACCTCAGCAAACTCAAGCCCAACCTCCCTACCAACCGGCTCGGAACAATGGGGGGTAGAGTTTATGTGATGCGAAAGGAGGAAGCAGAGGATGGTCCTAATGTTATAACGGGTACTTTCTCTCTTCTAACTCAGCTAGTAGATGTTTTGTTTAATTCGAGTGTCACGCACTCCTTTATTTCTATTAGGCTGATTGAGACGTTAGGACTCACCCCGACCCGTAAATCTTCGTTGCTATCTGTGACTCTCCCGATGGGAAGACTATGACGTGTGAGGAGCTATACGAGGGTTGCCATATTAGAATGTATGAATGTGAATTCCTGGCGAACCTATATAGGTTTGAGTTAACTGATTTTGGGGTTATTTTGGGGATGGACTGGTTCGCTAAGTACCAGGCTCAGATAGACTGCTTGAAATGAAAAATCACCCTGAAGAGGGCCAATGGGGAGAAGGTAGTGCATAGGGGTCAGAGCCCCAGAATGGAAGTGAAATTGGTATCAGTAATGAAAATTCACAAGTTGTTAGGTAAAGAATGCGAGGGATTCCTGTATCATGTAGTGAATACCGAGGATGCAAAATCCTCCCTGGAGGACATCCACGTGGTGAGGGAATTTCCAGATGTATTTTGCGATGAAATCCCCGGCATGCCACTCCTTAGAGAAGTGGAGTTTTGTATCGACCTAACCCCTGGGGCCGCATCGATCTCTAGGGTACCCTATCGGATGGCACCGGTAGAATTGAAGGAATTAAAGACGCAGTTGGAGGAACTCTTGGAGAAGGGGCATATTCGACCTAGTACATTCCCTTAGGGAGCCCCAATTTTATTTGCAAAGAAGAAGGATGGGACCCTAAGACTGTGCATAGACTACCGAGAGCTTAATAAAATCACGATCAAGAACCGCTACCCTCTACCCAGGATAGATGACTTATTTGATCAACTGCGAGGCGCGGGGACCTTTTCTAAAATAGACCTTCGTTCGGAGTACCATCAACTCCGAATCAGGAATGAAGACATATCTAAGACTGCATTCATGAACCTTATGAATAGGATCTTCAAACCCTATTTAGATCAATTCGTGGTGGTATTCATAGATGACATCTTAATCTACTCAAGGATCCCCGAAAAACATAACCACCATTTACAGACAGCCCTGCAAGTATTAAGGGGGAATGACCTATACGCCAAGTTCTCAAAGTGTGAGTTTTGGTTAAACAAGGTGGCATTTTTGAGACATGTGATATCCAATGAGGGAGTGTCTGTGGACCCCCAAAAGATAAAGGGCGTGACAAACTGGCCCAGACCTAAGAACCCGACGGAGGCAAGGAGCTTCTTGGGTCTGGCCGGATACTATCGCAAATTTGTTCAACATTTCTCAAAGATCGCCACCCCGCTTACTAACTTGACCAGGAAGGTCACTAAGTATGAATGGACGGCACGATGTGAAGAAGCGTTCCAAGAGCTGAAAAAGAGACTGACGAGTGCGCCAATACTGGCCCTACCTACTACTGACAAGGATTTCGTAGTGTATAGCGATGCCTCTAGAAATGGATTGTGGTGCGTGTTAATGTAAGAGGGCTGTGTTATAGCTTATGCTTTGCAGCAATTGAAGATGCATGAGCGGAACTACCCAACTCATGACCTGGAGCTAGTGGAAGTCGTGTTTGCACTTAAGATCTGGAGGCATTACTTGTATGGGGTACGTTGTGAAGTTTTCACCAACCACCAAAGTTTGAAATACCTTTTCTCATAGAAGGACCTGAATTTGAGACAGATAAGGTGGTTGGAATTTCTAAAGGACTACGATGTCCATTTCCAGTACCATTCCAGAAAGGCTAACGTGGTAGCAGATGCGTTGAGCTGTCGCCTGTCTCCAGCACTAGGCTGCTTGCTAGCGCTTTTCGAATGAGTTGTGTGACGAATTTCGGAAATTAGAACTTAACGTGGCCACCCCGAGGGCAAAGCCTATGCTATGCACCCTGGAAGCACAGCCGAGGCGAATCAGGAAGGAGATATTGGTGGAAAAGGTACCCGGGTTTGTAATTCATGAAAATGGCACCATTAGATTTCATAACCTGGTGTGTGTGCCTGCTGTAGAGGCACTTAAGGAGAAAATCTTAGACGAGGGTCACAATACGCCGCACTCGGTACACCCTAGGGAAATAAGCTATATAAGGGCTTAAAGCAGACATTCTGGTGGAGTAACATGAAGCAGGAAGTGGCTGATTACGTGACAAAGTGCCTAACTTACCAACGGATGAAGATAGAGCATCAATGACCAACAGGACTTTTACAACCCCTGGAAGTCCCCGAGTGGAAGTGGTACTCGGTATCTATGGATTTCGTACTCAGCGAAAGAATAACGCGATCTGGGTTATTGTGGATAGGCTCACAAAAACGGCGCACATCATAGCCATGAGAATCACTTAGACCTTGGACCACTTAGCCCGTGCATACCTCAAAGAGATAGTGCGACTACACGGGGTACCAAGCTCTATCGTGTCGGATCAGGACACCAAGTTCCAGTCTAGTTTCTGGCAGAAGGAAGCATTTGGGACGTTGCTATGTTTTAGCACTGCATTCCCCACAGCTACCGATGGGCAAACCGAACGTACCATTCAAACACTAGAAGATATGCTAAGAGCTTGCACTTTAGACTTTAAGAGTGTGTGGGACGAGCAGCTGGCACTGATCAAATTCTCTTACAACAACAGTTATCACACGAGTACTGGCATAACCCCATATGAGGCACTATACAAGAGGAAATGCAGAACCCTGCTCTGTTAGCAGGAGATTGATGAAGCCCTGACCATTGGGCCAGAGTTAATCCAAGCCACCACGGATAAAATAAGAGTAATCCAGGAACGTGTGAGAGCCGCCCAGGGCCGGCAGAAGAGCTATGCCGACCGGAGGCATAGGCCCCTTGCGTTTCAAGTAGGGGAGCAAGTATTCCTCCAAGTTTCTCCGACCAAGGGAATTGCATGATTTGGGATGGCAGGAAAATTTAGCCCAAGGTACATCGGACCGTATCCAGTCATGTAGAGAATTGGGGAAGTAGCTTACCGACTGGAGCTGCCGCCCGAACTTCCAAGAGTATCTAATGTATTTCATGTATCGCAATTACGGAAATACATCCCAGATCCCTCACATATAATCAAGCATGATCCTATACAGCTCCAGGAAGACCTGTCATACGAGGAACAGCCAGCACAGATCCTGGATTGGTGGGAAAAGCACCTCCATCGGAAGACTGTGCCCCTGGTGAAGGTCTTTTGGGCCAATCATGAGATGTCTAAAGCCACTTGGGAGCCGGAGTAAGAAATACGAGACAAATACCCTTACTTGTTCCGATAACCAGGTACGTGTAAGTTTCGGGGACGAAACTTTCTTAAGTGGGGTAGTATGTAAAACCTCGAAAATTCATATTCGCAATGGTACTGTGTCGCAGCCTAATGAAGTTTCGGGGACGAAACTTTCTTAAGTGGGGTAGTATGTAAAACCCCGCAAAATCAAATTGGGAGACCTAGTGACGTGGACCAACCCTCGTAATCCAAGTCATTATAAATATTTTTTTTCGCTACATGTTGTCCTTTAAAACTTTATTTCAACGATGAAAAAAATATACTTATTTTCCATCCGAGTTATTTTGTTCCTTTTCTTTGATTTAAATAATTTCATATTTTGTTTCACAACTCAACGAATTAGTTTGTAGAATTAGTTAAGTCGTTGCATAAGCGTAGGATTGATATAGCGTGTGTTCAAGAGACGAAATGGGTGTGGGCTAAAGCTAGAGAAGTTGACAGGTACAAGTTATGGTATTCGGGGTCTTGCAGGGCGAGGAATGGAGTTGGCATTTTGGTTGTGAAGAAGTTGGTAGACTTTGTTGTTGAAGTGAGGCGGAAGAGTGACCGAATTATGGCCATTAAGGTTCTGGTGGGTTCGGAGCTCATAAACGTGGTCAGTGTTTATACGCCCCAAATAGGTATGTCTGACGATATTAAGAGGCTTTTTTGGGAAGAGTTGGATATGGTCATCGAGGAGTTTCCTCGGAGCGAGAAGCTTTTCATAGGAGGAGACTTTAACAGCCATATTGGTGTTGACTCAGGTGGGTATGATTCGGCCCACGGGGGTTTCGGTTTTGGGGAGAGAAATAACAGAGGAATCTCTGTGCTGGACTTTGCAATGGCTTATGAATTGTTGGTGGTAAACTCCTTTTTCAAAAAGAAGGAGGACCACTTGGTGACCTTTAAGAGTGGCTCCGTGAGGACCCAGATTGATTACTTCCTGACGAGGGCGGATAGTCGGAGGTTTTGCAAGAACTGTAAAGTGATTCCTAGTGAGCATGTAGGAACTCAACATAGGCTGCTAGTGTTGGATGTGGAGTTCAAAGATTCAAAGTGAAAGAAGAGGAGAGTCGGGGACCTTGGGGTTAAGTGATGGACCCTCACAAAGGAGAACGCCATGTTATTATCAGAGAGAATTACTGAAGAAGGAGCTTGGAGGCGGGTAGAGGATGCAGATACAATGTGAAAAGTAATGGCGGATTGTATTCAAAGGTTGGGTAAAGAAGTCCTAGGTACTTCTAGAAGGGGTGGTAACAAAATGGAAGGTGCCTGGTGGTGGAACGAGGAGGTAAAGGAGAAAGTCAGGGGAAAAAAAGAGGCATATGCAGAATTCATGAACAGCAGAGCAGATGGAGAGAGAGATGCTAGTAGAGATAGATATAAGGCAGCTAAAAAGGTAGCCAAGAAAGCTGTTGCGGTAGTTAAGAGCTTGGCTTATGGTAGGTTGTACCATAGACTGGAAACCAAGGAAGGGGAAAACGATGTCTTTAAGTTGGCGAGGGCTAGGGAGAGAAGAACAAGAGATTTAGGTGTTGTGAGGTGCATCAGGGATGAAAATGGTAAGGTATTATTTGAGGATGTGGAGATCAAGGAGAGATGGCAAAGATACTTTTCCAACCTCCTCAATGGTGAAGAGATGGAAGATTCCCGAAGCGGAGAAAGAGACTAGGGTGTGAGGAGTGCGGATCAGCGAGAGTGTGGTCATATTAGCAAGGAAGAGATTAAAGAGGCCATGAGGAAGTTGCCCAATGGGAAGGCAGAGGGTCCAGATCAAATACCGGTGGAAGTGTGGAAGTGTTTGGGTGAGAAGGGTTTGGAGTGGCTAACGGAGCTTTTCAATATTATTTTTAGGACCGCTAAGATGCCCGAAGAATGGAGGTCTAGCACAGTTATCCCTTTGTACAAGAACAAAGGGGATATTCAGGATCGTAATAATTTTAGGGGTATAAAGTTGCTTAGTCACACTATGAAGTTCTGGGAAAGGGTGATTGAGAGAAGGTTGCGGAAGGATGTTGCAATTTCAGAGAACCAATTTAGTTTTATGCCAGGAAGGTCGACCATTGAGGCGATTTACCTTCTTAGAAAACTCATGGGTTTGTATAGAGATAGAAGAGTGGATCTCCACATGGTGTTCATTGACCTGGAGAAAGCTTATGATAGAGTTCCATGTGAAGTTTTATGGAGATGCCTAGAGGAGAAAGGAGTGCTACCGTTGTATACTCGAGTTATTAAGGATAGGTACGAGGGAGGTAGGACGAGTGTTAGGACGCCAGGAGGGATCACCAATGACTTCTTCATTGGTAGGGGCCTGCATTAGGGTTCCGCCTTGAGCCCTTTTTTATTCACTCTAGTTATGGATGAACTTACAAGAGGGATTCAGGATGAGTTACCTTGGAGTATACTTTTTGCAGATGACATTGTTCTTATTGACGAGACCAGACAAGGAGTGAATGACAAGTTGGAGCGATGGAGGCACACTCTGGAATCTAGAGGTTTTAGAGTGAGTAGATCGAAGACGGAGTACCTTTATTGTTGTTTCAGTGGAAGGGTAGAAGCGGGGGGAGAAGTCACCCTGGATGGGAGGCCGATACCTAAGGTTGATAAGTTTAAGTATGTAGGCTCGATCATTCAGCAGAATGGGGATATTGACGAAGATATTACCCAGCGAATAAAAGTAGGCTGGCAAAAATGGAAGTATACCTCAGGTGTGCTGTATGATAAGAGGGTGCCCCTTGGATTGAAAGGCAAAGTCTATCGCATGGTAGTTAGACCGGCCGTTCTTTATGGATCGGAATGTTGGCCACTAAAAAAGACGCAAGTTCGAAGGCTGACGGTAGCAGAGATGAGGATGCTAAGGTGGATGTGTGGTTATACGAGAATAGACAGAATTAGGAATGGAGTTATCAGGGACTTAGTTAAAGTAGCTCCTATCGGAGATAAGTTAAGAGAAACAAGACTCCAATGGTTTGGTCATGTGAAGAGGAGGAGTGTGGACGCTCTAGTGAGGAGATGCGAGAGGATCAGCATCCCCATAGGCAGAAGAGGGAGGGGAAGACCAAAGAAGAACTTGGACGTGGTGATTAGAGAGGACTTGAAAGTTGTTGGTTTAACGGAGGACATGGCTCAGGATAAGAAGTTGTGGCGGGATAGAATTAAGACCGTAGATAGCGGAGAGTCGACCCTGTAGTTTTCTTTTGGTTGCGGGGGCTTAGTGCTGGTAGAGGTTTTTTTTCCGTATGTGGTGTTTGTATGCAGGTTGTACTGTCTTTCGAGAAGAGTCTCGTCTGCTTACTGCTGGTCGTCCAGGTATATTGTCTTCCTCTATTATATTGTCCTTTTATTTCATAACTTCAGCGATTGATCTTGTATTTATCTTTTATTTACCTCGGGCATCCCTTGCTATAGAATCTTTCCTCTATTAAATGTTTTCCCATTAAATATTTTCGTAAATTCTTTCGTCTATAAAATATTTTCTCAAAACTCTTTTTGTGGGTCTCTTAGAATCAGCCTCTCTACGGGTAGGAATGCCGGTAGAGGTAAGATTGCCTACAGCTGGATCTCCCCAGACCCCGCGAAAGCGGGACCCACACTGGGAGTTGTTGTTGTTGTTATTGTTGTTTCACAACTCAACAAATTACCTTTTCGATTATTTTTCCTCCTAGCTATCTTTATTTTGAAATTTAAAATTTCCCCTCAAATCAAACCCCAGAATTTGTACTTAATCTCCTTCTTTCCCCCCTTATTTTCCTTCCTTTTTTCCCTTCTCTTTCCTTCCTTTTTTTTCCTTTCTTTTTTTCTTTTCTCTTTCTTTTTCCCTCCCCAAACCGTGAAACCCCTTCGTAACCCTAACCGTGAAAAGAACCCCCCTCGTAAACCCTAACCGTGAAAAGCATCCCCCTTCACATCTTCTCATTCTCTCTCTTCGTCTCATTCTCTTTCCTGCTCTCTATCTCTCTCTCTATCTCTAGCCCCATATCCCCCTCAACCCTACACCCCCATGCAGCCCGGCACCGGCCACCACGACCACCACCTCCCTTTCCTCTTCCTTGGTAAGAAACACACGGTGGAACCTTGGTCCTGTGTTTTCTTTACCCCCAAAACTTTAAGCACTTACTATCTTCCTTGTGTGATTTTGTTTGAAGTTCAAGGAAATTGTTTTTTTTAAAAAAGAGTTTTTACATGATTTTCAGATTCGCACCATAAAAAGGGAGACGATTTCATTCCTACTATTTCGGGTTTACAGCAAGGTAAGTACATGTTGGTATTTTTGTGTTTTTAGCAATGAAATTTAATGTCTTTCATTACTTGGATGACTTGGGGTGGGATTAACATTGTCGGGATTCTTGGATAATGGGTCACGGACATGGGCGACATGCTCGTTAAGTAAAAAGATCGGGTTTTTGGAGGAGAAGTGATGAGAACCTGCCACTAGGTAGGACAGAAAATTCATGTGACTTTAAAAAAATTGTTTCTATGGGTATTCTGGTCCAAAACCGCCAAATTTGAATGGAAGATAGATCCGGGTGTTCTCTATGCTACGGTTTTTGAATTTTGAATTGTAACGAGAGAGTTATGGTCCATTTACTAGAGACTGTTAAAACTAGGACAGTCAAGGATAGTTTTCGGGTTTTAGGGTTTTTGGCCAAGATATTGAGTAAATTAGCGAAAATACAAAACACGAAAGTTGTAGAGGACAAGCTCCTCTTTCTAGATTGGGCAAGATCTTGAATTTTGGACATCGGATGTAAAACTTATGGGGCCAGGACGTTGAGCTAGAAAATCAGGGTCGAGTCTGCTGGGCTGGGTTGTGGGCTGCAGTCACGGCAATTTAAAAATTTACCTAAGATGAGTCGATGAGCCAAAAATCACCAAATTTTTAGAGTTGATACCTCAGAGTGTTTCGCACAACCTGTTTGGAATCGGGCCGATTGGAGTAGCATAACCCAAGTTATAACCAATTTACCTAGGACTGTCTCGACCAAAATAGTCAGTGATACCCCTCAAACAAGTGAGAAAATGACCTGGCTCGGGATAGAAACGGGAGAAACCCTGAACATGAAAATGGTAGGGGACGAGTCACAGTTTTTGGATTCGATTAGAAGTTTTGAATTGGACATCGAGATCAGAAGTTCGGACCTCTGAAATGGGGCCCAGATTCTAGCCCAATCTAAACCCTAGAGTGAGCTTGGATTGGGGGGCCTTAAAAGCATCGATAATTCTTATAAATTTTTTTTAGAAGTAAGAAAAAGACCAGGGAGTAAATTCATTTGAGTTAGACTGTATGTGGGCTTTGTGTTGGCCCAGGTGCGGAGCAGTAAGTTCGGAATAGTAACCAAGCCCGTAACTTGTACAGTATCCAGGTAACAATCATGCTCTAACTCTTCCCTGGGTTTTAAAATCATGTGTGCTTTAAACATGTTAAGAACTGTTTGGCGTGCAGTTTGAGCAAAATAATAGCATGAATTAACTAAGTGTGACTGTGCAACAGAATTTACCTGATGTGTTATGATTGTGGAATTGAGGCTAGGTAAGGTTGTGTTGGAAACTTAAAGTTTGTTGTTGTAGAAATGTCATTGGGGAAGTGGGTTGAAACTGAATGAATCTGGCATGATAAATCGACCTTTAAGGTAGAGAAGTGTGACCGTATTTATAAAGGTTAAGCTGGGTGAGACTTGAACTGATTGTATTGACTGAAGGCCATTAGCCTTCCCCGAGAAACTAGTGCATGCATGTAAGCGGCCACGTGTCCTGTTGGGACGTGGGCCAGGTTAGCGGTAACCATCCATGATGGTGGTAGGCCAGGAAAAGGGTTAAGCGGTAACCGCCTGAGTAGCGGTAGGCCAGGACGAGTTTAGCATGTGCGGTGAATTGATGCGTAGGTCATGAGACCTAGTGGGATCGCTCACCTAAAAACTGAATGTTGTGTTTGGACCATAAGTTAGGAGTTGCATCTCTGAGAGTTGGTAACCAGGAAAAGTTGTGTTGATGATAAATATGTCTTGGGAGTCTTGCTGTTATTCCCCTCCCCCTTTAAAATGTTTTCAAATGAATTGTGTGCATAGTTGACTGTTAGGGGTGATTGTTTACTGAGTTTATCTCACCTTTATATAATGTTTTGTTTTCAGGTAAAATAGTTATGCATGGGACTGGGGAACAGAAAGTAGAGCGAGGCCAGAAGGCATGAGTCAAGGCAAAGAAATTAGTTGTTAAGACAATAAAAACATTTGTTTGGTTTAGTAGATGTTATTAAATTTGGAATAATGTGCAGGTTGAAATATTGTTCAAGATTTTTGTATTAATTGTTATTTCGATATCTAGCTTGGTATTTCCAAGAAAGAAATACGGCGGTAACACCCCTATTAGGTTCCGTTGCCACGTGGGATAATGGTTAGTAAACAAGAAATAAAATTAGCGTTTCGGGGTGTCACATAATAATGCACATGTTCAAGATTGTCTTCCAAGATTGACTTCATTCTTCTATCCTCATACATAAATTACACCACATTTTATCTTAGATATAAATGAAGATTATTACTCAAATCGCGGAAACAATAAGCATGAAGAAGTTTAGGGTCTTCTTTCTTAACATGCTTATTGGCCTCGTGTTTTTCTTTTTTTCATTGTGAATGTTATGGGGGAAGAACACCACCAAGAAGGAGAAGAAACAACAGCAGCAATTACAACATGACAAGAATTAGAAAAGTGAGACATCATTTCTCTTCATTTCTTCCATCCTTTCTGGGTTTCCCCTCCTATGAATAATTGAATTTTTATAATTGTTGAACAAATTATTTTTAGATTACAGAGAATTGATACTATGCCAATTAGAATTGTTGATACTATATTGATGATATATGTTTTATTAAATATTAATGTAATCATTATAATGGAAATTATATATCAAATTTCTTATTTAAGAAATAAAAAAACCGCAAGTTAAAATCAAAATAATTATATATAACTTACATCAATCGCATGGGTCCTTAGCATTAATTCAGAAATCAAAAGTCTTTCATAATAGTAAGGATGAATTTCATTAAGAATGTCTTTTTTGTGCAAGTGAGGCACAAAGGCTGATATAGGTGATATGTGGATCATTGTCTCTAGCAATAACTCCTACTTTGACATGTACTAATTAGAAATACTTAAGTAATCTAGTATAGGAAGAAATCTTTTATTGTTCTTTTTTATCTGAATAAGTAGTTCATGTAATATGATGGAAATCAAAAGTGTTTTATTATTTCTTAATAATTGTGTCCTTGTAGTAAATATGATCCATAGTTGGTATCGCATTATATCTAATGTCTCTAATATTCCATGTTTATGGCTATGTTCCAAGAGAAAGGAAAAAATAAAAACAATGAAAATTAAAAATATTTTAATATTCTTTAATAATAGTGTCTTTTATTTCTTAATAATTGTCTCCGTTTCTATGCCACATAAGCAGGTACTAAGAGGATGGCATGTAGCAGGAACATAGGATACATTGTTTTAATGTATTATGAAGACATAGATTTAGATAGTTAGGAGTTAGAAGGAGTTGGATGGGGTAGAACTTTTGGACATTCCATCCTCCCCAAAAAAAAAGAAAAGCTGATAAATCCAATGCTTAATTATACCCTTGCAAGGCAAGTTTATGTTTTATGACAAAAATGCTTCTTTTATTAATTTGCCTAACTTCCCCACCCTTGGATCTCACTTTTGGAAGATACACCCTTTATCTTGTGTTTGGTACCAAACTTGGGATTACTATTTTTATGACCAATATTTTTTATTTTCACCAGCCTTGATTTTCTTGAATCTAAATTTCTACAATGAGCATGAAAAAAAGTAGCACTTAAATTTTCTATATCTTTACCATGTTGACACTTTGTAATTGTTTTTAATATACATTATAATCTATAGTGCTTTTTTTAAAATGAAGCTAATGATTTTTTTATTTCATAACTCTATATTCTAAAATTAGTCACACTTGTTGAGTTTTACTCAAACTTAATGTTAATTAACATAATTCAGGTTAAATTTAAATATTTCTTTAAGCTATTTAATTGACATATCAAGTTCAAACTTAAATTCCACCCAACTACTTGTATATACTACACTCGTTGTGTTCCTTATTTTAACCCATTTATCTAATGATACCTCTGTTTTAAATGGTGTTTAGCTCAAAAACTGCAATTACTAATTTAAAAGAGTTAATTCAACAAGAATTGTAATACCCCGAGTGTGGTTTAAAAGGATCAAAGTGACTACTTACATCACTAAAGATGCACTTTCTTTTTCGGGAAGCCCACCCCTAAGAACTCCACAGTTAAGCGTGCTTACTACAGAGAAATCTTAAGACGGACAACCTTCTTGGAAGTTTCTCAGACAGTGTGAGAATGAGGAGGAAGCACACCGAAAAGGCTTGTGATGATTTGTGGAGTCAATCAAAGATCCTCAAAACCATTCCTAATAACAGTCTGCGACCTTAGAAGGGTCCGGGAGTTACGGATGGTATCAGAGCTAGCCCATGACTGTAAGCAGCGCCAGCGGACGCGAGAGCCCTAGGTAGTCACCTAATGAGGTAAAGATTCTGGATTGAACCATAGGTCAAGAAGACACGTAATTTGGTGGTTTGTGAGGAATAGAGGACATTGAGCACTTCCAAATAGGGATGATTGTAATAGGCTGAGTTTGGCTTAAAAGATTTGAAGCAGTTACTTATATTACCAAAGGTACACTTTTCTTTCTAGGGATTTAAAGTGGACGAGAGAGCCATGTGCAATCAGTTAGCAGGGCAAATATTTTGGATTGGACCACAGGTCAAGAAGACACATAAGTCAATCGATTTATGAGGCACAATGACGACATTGAGCGCTTCCAAGTGGGGCGGTATTATAGTACCCTGAGTTTGGATTGAAGGATTTGAAGTGATTACTTATATCACCAAAAGTTTACCTTCCTTTTTAGGGATTTAAAGTGGACAGGAGAGTCCTGGCAGTCATCTAGAGGGATAGAGATATTGGGGTGAACTGTTGGTCAAGAGGACACATAAGTCGGTTGGTTAGCAACGCACAATGAGGACATTGCACTCTTCAAGTGCGGGTGATTATAATACCTCGAGTGTTGCTTAAAAGGATCAAAGTGACTACTTATATCATCAAAGGTGCACCTTTCTTTTGAGGAGCCTGCTCTTAAGAACTCGGTAGTTGAGTGCATTTGCCATGGAAAAATCTTAGGATGGGTGGCCTTATGGGAAATTTCCAAGGCAGTGTGTGAGCAATGACAAATCACATCAGAAAGACTTGTAGTGATTTGTAGGGTTAGTCAACGATTCCTAAAATCATTCCTAGTAACTTTCCGCAGTCTAGGAGAGGTCGGGGCGTTACAAGAATACTTGATGCCATTTTATTACACCAATAGCAACTAAACTGAAGCTAAGACATTCATGCCCAAACTGTAATAATGTTGGTAGCCTAATATTTATATATAAAGACAATAAATATCTTAACGTAAAGTAATGATTAATTAAGAAGAAGGAACTACAATGATTGGTCTAAGAATTCATAGCAAGGTAGCCGCTCATATAATCTTCTGGTGATATTTAGTCTTGAAAAGGCACATACAAGATGCTTCAAATGACCTAGATAAGAACAAAGTATTAAGAGCAAGGATGTATATATGAGATACATATATACAATTGTAGAAGTTAAAAAATTCTACGACAAATCAGATGGTGCCAGGTGTAAAAAAAATCGACCAATTACAAAGTAACATGTGTCACGTTGACTTTGGTGGACCCGTTTAGTCAAAATTAAGTTCAGCTAATTAAAAGCTGCCACGTGTCGTCGACGATGCAGAAATTAGTAATTATTTTTCTTTATTTAAAAATAAGAAAATAATTACTGGGCTTAGGTCCAAAACCCGACTCTAACCCCAACTGGCAGAGTCTATAAATAGGGTGCCTGCCCCTTCATTTGGCTCATGGAGCATTTGCGAAATTCAGAGCTCAAACAGTAAGGAGCATCCAACTATCAAGTGAGAAGGATCAAAATTTACAGAGCTTCAGAAACTATAATCATCCACTTGTAGATCAAAATCAAGAGCAGTCTTCACAGTTCTTCAGCTAATTTGTATCAACCGAGATCAAGCATCACGTCCATAGAATACTCAAGTCATTAGGAGATCGAATCAGAGGATTATTTTATTATATTAAATTCAGAGATTGTACCTGCACATTACATCAATACAAGATTAAATTTGTTTATATCAATTTTCTGTCTAATTTATTTTAGGCATGAAATTTGTGTTTACAAATTTTTGGCACGCTCGGTGGAACCTCTCTGCCTCTTATCTCATTATCAAAAATACAAACTCTGCACTCCCTCGAAGATAACATGGCCCCTAAGAACGCTATCACCCAATCTTCAAGGAAAGTTGTCTGATCTGCATCTCAGGGATCAACAACTACTAATGTTGTATCTGATAGTGCCATGACTAGAAGTATGACAAAAGCTACTACCGCTATCACTAGAGAGCAATCAATGGTGGCTGCACCATCACAGTCACATAAGATCCAAAACCTTGGCTCCAAGGTATCTGGTGGAGTCAATCAAATTGCTTCAAACGTTTTGAAGCAAAAATCTGTTGTTGGCTTCATTATGCCACAAACAATTCCACGTGGGATGGATGAACTCCAAATCCACACCAACCCTGCTTTCCAACCCTTCAATTCTAAAGATGATGGTTATTCAAGCAGTGATTCCTCTTTAGCATCCTCAAAACGATCACTTTCCCTGCATGCTGATGCTGAATCCTCTGACACTGTCATCATGCCAGTTATGGTGACAACGGCTACTAACTTCGAAGAACAACTGGCAAGCATGAAGGCTACCTTGGATAGGCTTTCTAAAGAGAGTGTAGAAAAGGACGCTCAAATCAAATGCCAGAACGATCAGATTGCTGAGCTGATGAAGAAGTTGGAAAAGAAGTCCTCGGAAGCTTCCAACAAAGGTTCAGACACTGAAGACTCTGCTAAAGAGTCCAACCACAGTGAAGAATATGACGACGAGCGCAAGGCAAAGAAGGATCGCTTTTTAGGCTCGATGTCTGTTGAGCAGATTCAGAGCTTGATAGCAAATGCAGTCAATGCTTAGTTGGGAGGAGGGTCTCGCAAGACCCACTTGTACACGAAGCCTTATACGAAGAGGATAGATGCTCTTAGCATGCCCCATGGCTATCAGCCTCCCAAGTTTAACCAATTCGATGGCATAGGCAACCCTAAACAGGATATTGCCCACTTCATTGAGACGTGCAGTAATACTGGCACAGAGGGGGACCGGCTGGTGAAACAGTTTATTCGTACTCTAAAAGGGATCGCATTCGACTGGTACACAGACTTGGAGCCAGAGTCCATTGACAGCTGGGAATAAATGGAGCGGGAATTCTTGAATCGGTTCCACAACACTCAACATGTTGTTAGTATGACAGAGCTAACAAACACCAGACAATAGAAGGACAAGTCAATTCTTGGTTACATTAATCGTTGGAGGTCCCTAAGTCTTGAATGCAAGGACCGTCTATCAGAAGCTTCAGTAGTTGAAATGTGTGCTCAGGGCATAGAGTGGGATTCACTATACGTCTTGTAGATGAGTAAGCCAAGGACCTTCCAAGAATTGGCAATGAAAGCTCATGATATAGAGATAACGATCGCAAGTCGCCGTGGCAAGTCTTCTTCCTCCTCTGATGCTAGAAAGGACAAGGGTGAATTCAAGAAAAATCCCAAGTTCACTAAGTCCTCAAACAAAGAATCCATGGCTATTTTAACTAGGGAGCCGGTTCGAATATTCGAAAAGCCCAAGTATCAAAACAAGAAGGGTGGATTCTCCATGGATACTGGAAAGAAACATCCTACATTGAAGGAACTGCAGGAAAGGAAATATCTATTCCCTGACTCAGACTTGTCAAGAATGCTTGATGATCTCCTAAGAATGGGTTTATCAAACTTCCAGAACCAAAACGGCCCAAAGAAGCTGGAAGGGTTACCAACCCAAAATATTATCGATATCACATGGTGGTTAGTGACCCTCTTGAGAAATGCATTACGCTCAAGTAGCATATTATGCAACTTGCCAGGGATGGGAAGATAATATTGGATTGGATGACACTATTGAGACAAATCATATCTCCACTCAGCTGAAGTGTTCCTTATCGCCCTGGAAGCCAAAGCATACTCAACCTTGCAGTAGAGTAAACACTAAATTGATTTCCTCCCATGGAGAGAAATTAATTACAATTCAATTTGGAAGTTTGGAGCCTATGCTGGTTCCAATTGGATCCAAAGCACCATTGACAGAGACTGATCCTTTTGTGGATGTCTCTGATACAGCTGATGTTGATGAAGAGGGATGGACTCTTGTCACTCGCTGGAGGCCAAGGAAGCAAAGTCAAGTGTAATGGCCACCTCTCTGCCGCAGGAAGAGATAAGGAAGAGAGACGAGCCCTTGTCATTCAAAAGGAAAGGGGAAATCCAAGGACGTCAAAAGGCACGAAATTCTAGCCATTGACCTCCTTGAGTAGGAGCCACTTGTCCCTGTCATACTCGAAGAGTTTTTCCCAACAGGCTTCTTTGAGAAAGTTACAGTCAATATGACCTCATGTTCTTAGCTCGAAGAAGACGAAGACAAAGGAAGTGACGGATAAAAGGACTCTCCTAGAGTAGCTGATAAGACTTTAACTGTCTTGGAGGCTTTGCCAACTCGCATGGGCTAGGAGTAAATCTTTTATTTGCCTAACGAGATCCGCCAACATGTCGTTGCTACCTTACAACACCCAGAACTTTACGCTGATAAAATCAAGGATGTGGGAGCATCAACAGAAGGCCCTGTTCAATGTGCCTCTTGTAACGCTGCAGTCACTTTCACTGGCGATGATTTGTTGTTGGGATCCAAGCCCCATAATCATCCTTTGTTTGTGACTGGTTACATTAGGGAGCAGAAAGTCAGGCGCATTCTCGTGAATGGAGAGTCAGCCGTCAACATCATACCCAAGTCTACAATGAACGACTTAGGCATCATAGTGGAAGTACTGTCTAAGAGCCGAACGATGATTCAAGGCTTTAACCTTGAAGGCCAGTGTGCAATCGGCATGATTCGCATTGAACTGATAATGGGAGATTTAACGACATCCCCCATCTTCCATGTAATCGATGCTAAGACTTCCTATAGATTGTTACTTGGACGACCATGGCTTCATAAGCATAGGATAGTGGCTTCCACTTTATAATAATGCCTTAAGTACTACCGTGATGGAGAGAAGAAAATAAATGGGAATGTCAAGCCATTCACTAAGGCTGAGTCTCATTTTACAGACGCAAGGTTCTTTAAAGAAGGTGCTGCACCTAAAGAAATCATGCCCTCAACCATTTCTTCCACAGGCAAAGGTGTCGCAAAGAAGGTCCCTCGAGCAACAAAAGATGATGCTCCTAAGTAGCAGCTCAAGAAAGAAGCAAGCAAGAAAGGTAGCACCAATTCTTGTGTTGAGCAAGTTGCTAAACAAGCTGCTGTTTCAACAGGATCAATGCCACCAATCTTAAGGTGCATACCGAGGTCTCGCCGTAAGGAGGGCAAGCAGAAGCATTGTGACCAAAGCTACTAAAAAGGAGGATGGAGCTAGCATAATCACCTTAAAAAGAAGTGCAACAGTTCCAACACTTAAGATGTGACAGGCTAAGGTGAGCACGCCTCCTCTTTTCGGGTTTGTCATTTCTTCTAAAGAAGGCGATGACTTGGCAAGTGCACGGACTAGGGAGGGATTTGATCCTAATGCATACAAGCTTATGAAGAGGGCTGTTACGACTTTCAAAATCCAGCTGCCTTAGGAAAGGTAGTTGAAGCCAGGCCTCATGGCTTTACTGAAACTTAAAGAAAGATTCAAGAGTAGGGAGATTCAGTAGGCGTCTCTAAAGTTGGACTGTGTTTCACACCACCGCAGCCAGTCAGATTCTCTAGGGGATGAAAGGACAAGAAGTTGGTGATTGAACACATCTCAACTGAAGAAGTAGATGTGAGTGAAGATGAAAATGCTTCACCCAACCCAAAGCCCTCTATGTTTGATAGGCTACAATCATCCACTTCAAAAAAACGTCCTTCAGCATTCGCCCATATAGGGAAAGGAAGAGATCACAGATGCTCTGTTTTCAATAGAATCAAACATGATCTCCAGCCAAAGCCTTCAGTTTTTGCCAGAATAGGAGCTGGTGAAAAGTCCTCAAGCTCACAACTTCAGCACGAGAAAAGTTCAGTATTTAGCTGCTTGGGAGTGATAAATGAAGTTTAGAGCTCTATCCCTTCTCGTATAAAACATTTCTCTAGTCTGAATGTTAAGACAGACGGTTCATTACGAGTAAAGAGGTGTACTGTAGTCTTCACAGGTCAACGAAAAAACTCTGACTCTAACAAGGAAGCGGAGAAAGAAGAAGTTGTTTCTTCCAATTATATCACAATCCACGAATGTGATGACTCAGACGCAGAGATAGAGCTGGCTGAAACTCCAGAGACTTTCGAAGATGGGGGGTAGTCTACAGTTGATGAGTTGAAAGAGTTGAATCTTGAGACTAATGAAGAGCCTCATCCTATCTACGTAGGCTTATCACTTACACTCGAAGAGGAAAAGCAGTACTTAGAACTCCTGTCAAAGTGTAAGGACTTATTTGCCTGGAGCTATAAAGAAATGCCCGGGTTAGACCCAAAGGTCGCAGTTCATCATCTATCTATTAAAAGGGGTATTTCACCTAAGAAGCAACCCCAGTGACGTTTTCGCCTAGAGTTGGTACCGGAAATTGAAAAGGAGGTCAACAAACTCATAGAGGTAGGATTCATTCGTGAGGTTAAGTATCCAACATAGATCGCAAACATCGTGCCTATCAGAAAGAAAAATGGGCAACTTCGTATCTGTATGGACTTTCAGGATCTCAAAGACGCTTGTCCAAAAGATGATTTCCCGTTTCCTATAACGGAACTCATGATCGAATGAACCACAAGGCACGAAGCATTGTCGTTCATGGATTGTACCGCAGGATACAATCAGATTCTGATAGCGCCAGAGGATCAAGAGGCCATAGCTTTCTGCACACCTAAAGGCATTTTTTGCTATAAGGTAAATGCCCTTCAGGCTTAAGAATGCAGGAGCAACTTGCCAAAGGGCAATGCAAATAATTTTCGATGATATGCTTCACAAAAAAGTTGAGTGCTACGTCAATGATTTGGTGGTCAAGTCCAAGAAGAGGGCAGACCACTTACAAGATCTTCTTCTAATCTTTGAGCGATTACAGACATGCCAATTGAAGATGAACCTACTCAAGTGCGCGTTCGATGTCACCTCTGAAAAATTCTTGAGCTTCATCGTTCACTATCGGAGAATTGAGATCGACCAATCGAAGATCAAGGCAATTCAAGAGATGCCTGAGCCGAAGAATCTTAGAGAGCTTCAGGGACTTCAAGGTCGCTTGACATACATCCGAAGATTCATCTCAAATCTTATAGGACGTTGCCACTCCTTCAGCCACCTTATGAAAAAGGGAGCACCGCCTGAATGGGATGACTCATGTCGAGCGGCTTTCAAGAAAATAAAGGAATATTTGTCCCATCCTCCGGTATTGAGGGCACCTACCCCTGGCAAGCCTCTTGGACTGTACATTGCAGCTCAGGAAAATCCCTTAGGTGCATTATATGTACAGGAAAACAAGGAAGGGAAAGAAGTCGCCCTATACTACTTAAGTCGTATGTTGGTCGGTGCAGAGTTGTGGTACTCCCCTATTGAAAAGATGTGCTTGTCACTCATCTTTGCCATCCAGAAACTCAAGCATCACATGTAGGCCTATGCAGTGTAAATGATCTCCAAAGCTGATCCCATCAGGTACATCTTGTCTAGGCCAATCTTAAATGGGCGACTGGCAAAATGGTAGTCATCTTAAAGCAATACGACCTCGTCTATGTACCCCAAAGAGCAGTTAAGGGACAACCTTGGCAGATTTCTTAGCAGATAATCCCATTCCCGATAATTGGGAGCTAAATGATGATTTGCCACGAGAAGGCGTGTTCTACATCGATATCCTCCCTCCCTGGGAAATGTATTTTGATGGTGCAGTTGGGCGTGATGACGCTGGTGCAGGAGTGGTCTTCGTGTCCCCCGAAAAGCACATTCTCCCGTATTCATTTGTGCCCACTCAGTTATGCTCTAACAATGTGGCGGAATACCAAGTGCTTAGCTTGGGTCTTGAAATGGCTGTTAAGATGGGGATCACCAACCTTAACATATATGGTGACTCACAGTTGGTCATCAATCACCTACTTGATGAATACGAGGTTAAGAAAGAGGACCTTGTCCCGTAGCACAGGCAAGCATTAGGCCTGCTAAAGAAGTTGGACATGGTCAAGTTAGAGTATGTGCTAAGGAGTGCCAACAAGACTATTCTAGTATGTAGCCACTGGGTTGTTCCACCGAATGATGAAGACTCAGAGGAAGACGTCAACATGATCTGTGTTCTTAAAACAGATGCAGAAGACTGGCGTTAACCTATAATTGAGTACTTAGAGCATGAAAAACTACCTAGTGACCCAAGGCATAAGACAGAAATACAGCAGAGCGCTTCAAACTTCCTTTACTACAATGGAATGCTCTATCGACGCTCTTTTCTTGGTCTTTGGTTACAATGCTTGGATGTGGAAGAAGCAAAGCAAGCAATGATGGAAGCTCATTCAGGTGTGTGTGGAGCACACCAATCAGGGCCTAGGCTACAAGATCACATTAAAAGGATGGGTTACTACTGGCCTATTATGCTGCAAGACTGTATAAATTATGCAAAGAGGTGTGATGCTTGCCAGTTCCATGCTAACTTCATGCATCAACCTCTCAAACCTCTCCACCCAACAGTTGCATCTTGGCCATTTGAGGCATGCGGCTTTGATGTCATTAGACCAATCACGCCTAAATTGTCTGCTGGTCACTCCTATATCTCAACTACCACTGATTACTTCTCTAAATAGGCGGAAGCAATTCCATTAAGGGAGGTCAAAAAGGAAAATGTGGTTGACTTCATAAAGACACACATTATCCATCGATATGGTGCGCCAAGGTACATTATCACCAATAATGGTAGGCCCTTCTTTAACAGCTTGATGACTAGCCTATGCGAGAAGTTTAAGTTTGCCCAATATAGGTCTTCCATGTATAATGCCCTTGCAAACGGCCTAGCAGAAGCCTTTAATAAAATACTTTGTAACTTACTCAAAAAGGTTATCGTAAAGTCTAAATGGGATTGGCATGAAAGACTAGGGGAAGCTCTTTGGGCATATCGAACAACGTACAAGATGCCAACACAGTCAACCCCATTCGCTTTGGTGTATGGAGTTGAAGCCGTTCTACCGTTGGAGCTTCAAATCCCATCACTCCGCATCGCCATACAGGAAGGTTTGACGGAAGACGAAAATCACAGGCTTCGCTTAACTGAGTTGGAGGCACTTGATGAGAGGAGACTTCAGGCACAACAAAAGCTAGAGTGCTACCAAGCCTGTTTATCAAGATTATTCAACAAAAAGGTTCGACTCCGCTCATTCCAAGTCAGAGACAGGTGTTGGCAGTAAGAAGACTGATCATTATCTCCCACAAATCTGGAAGGAAATTCACCTCCAAGTGGGATGCTCCCTATGTGGTCAGAGAAGTCTACACAAATGGAGCCTAGAAGATAGTAGATGGACAAGGGGTTCGGGTAGGACCCATAAATGGTAAGTTCTTGAAGCGCTACTACCCTTGATATAGGATATCGCCAAGCTCCTAACTAAGTGCCTAAACTTCTCGTTCTTTCAAGTTAAATTCCTATGTAATACTCCTGACCCGCAAGAGTCTAAACGGTGAACGGTAAAACAAAACAAATAAAAAAATGTTATGCCCTTGAACTTCCCTTTAGGTACATAGGCAACTTGGGTATATTTCTTAAGTACCGTTGTAAAAAAAAAAAGGGTGAATAAATTGTGTTAGTGCTCATTGGTTTTGTTCGTTGGATACAGCTACATATTATCGAGTAAACTTGAATTGAAAGATTCTTCTTATTGCAATATTTCAAAACCAATTCCAATAAAATCATATTGAGTCCAAAAATAAGTAACAAGTTGCAAAGTGAAAAAAAAAAAATCTAGAACAAATCCACCAGATATGGTCTAGGCATCTAGTGTGCCTAAAAGCTCTTGGGCACGTTTCCTTGCTACTTCAATTTGAGTCGTTTCTTCTGCGATAACTTGGGGCGTAGCATCTAATCAGCAACTTCTTTTTCAAGAAGAGATACACCATCCTTGGCTTTCTTCAATGAAGCTTCAGTCTCTACCAATTTGTCTTACAATTCCAGCTCATTTGCCTTTGCTCATTCAAGATCTGCTTCAAGTAGCTTCCTTTGCTTATAAGCTTGAGTGATAGCAGTAGTTATCTCATCAAACTACACACCGACCTTTTCTACTGAAGCTCGTGCCTCCCCAAGTTTGTCTAATAAGGTTGCTCGCTTGCTTAGCATATCTTCGATAGGAGTCCGATCTTCTAATTGGGCTTTCAACTTCAGATACTGTCCTACTTCATTCAAATATGCCTCAACAATATTTTTTAGCCCCAAATAATCTGCCTGAAAGGATGATAAAGTTTCATATATTTGCTCAGCTTCCTGGCGGATATTTACAAGGTTGCCTTCTGTCCTTGGGATGAACTTTTTGAACTGTTGTTGAAAACATTGCTTCACACTCAAGGCCAGATCATTAAAGATGCTAGAAGCAGTTCTCCTAGGGAAGTAGGTTGCAATAGAAGGAGTAGGTGATTGAGCGCTCTGCTTGTTTCACTGGCGATGTGATTATGTTAATAGAATCGTCCTCAGTTGACTTGGCAGTAGGCACAGTCAAGGTAGCTTCACTATCTTTGTCATCAAATGCTGCCTCAAGTCTGTCTCCGATTTCGACAGTATATCCCTGCGTTAAAAGGAGGATTAAGTCAAAAAAAAGGGATCAAAAAAAGGGAAGGGAAATGGGGCAGGATAATAAGATGCACCTCTCGCTTTGCTTTGTTATCTGATTTTAGTGAGCTCGTTGCACTGTTAGACTTGTTCTTAGAGTTAGGTAGCTTGGTTGCAATGTATGGTTTGCTCTTCGAGCCTGATAAATTCTTCGCTCTACTAATAGAGGACCTAACACCTAAACCTCTTAAAGCTTCAATCTTCTCTTTCCCAAGAGAACAACTTCTACTTTTCTGAGGAGATGTGCGTGCTCCTAACGAGGAACTATCGCCTCCTTCTTTTCTAAGCTCAGTTAGGGATAGGGCATGTTCGTTATGCTGCTGCACGATTAGCTTATGTGCACTCGCTTTTCCGGAAGTGACAACTGAGGCGAATGCATCATCGATAACTCTCACTTTAGAAGCTCTTCGTGTTGCACAACCTCACCTCTAGGATATTTAGGCCTTGAGAGAAAAGATCGCCCCGTGAAGACCGCGACCAATTAGCATATGCAATAGTGACCATTGTAGACTTCTTATTAGGAGAAGCAGGAATTGTCACGCTGGACTTTGTTATGTGTTCTGTAATGTGAACCAATAGCGAGCTACGTCCTGTAAGGTGCCCTCTCGATCATTCATTCGTGGCTCACTTAGTACATTTTGATAGAAGCCAAATTGTCGTCCAAACTTGTAAGGGAAGTACGGTTCGATCACAATTGTTCTTCCTTGTCGCAAGGTCAAAAACCCAGAGCGGAGGCAAATCAAATATGCTTTTCGGCTTGAGGATAAATTCTGGGTGTCAATCAAGGTGATTGATGTATCCTTCATAAGAGCATTAGAATACATGACAGATGGATCCTTACATTTCAATAGCTCTCGAGCTTCTTGTACGTCAGGAGTCCGATTCATCTTTTCACCAGAGAACCTCACCATCTTAGGATGGTCGTGACGATGATGGGGATGATCACAATAAGTTTGGAAGTAAGTCCCTAACCATCCATAAACGTAGTGAATAGGGAAAATTACTTCTAACTTATTCAGGCTCCGAGCTGTAGAAATTCTATTCAACCCCTGATAAATGCTAGCAAAGTAAGAATTGCTAGGTTTGGACATTCCCCGTGAGTCAGTTTGCTTGCAGCTACAAACACAGCTGGACGAATAAGGCACACTGCTTCAGTTGGTAGCACAAAGGAGCATAACCAACAGGAAATAAGGGCAACAAGGTAGGTCTCTTCAATTAGGGCCTCAGGAATGTTGAGCGTCACAAAAGGATCCTTCTCTCTCTTCGTTCGCGCTGTGTGAGGAGCAATCAAGCCAGATGGACATGATGTGTTTGTTGGAGTTTTAACTCGCTTTCTGTTGTCACGACTGGGAGGAGGTGTGTAAATTTGCCGCCCTCGAAACCAGAAGCGTATCCATTCGGAAGCAGTAAGTTGAACGATGCCATGAACATCTTGGCATAGTCTGTGGAATGCAGAGAAGAGGAACGAGCAAGTCGCTAGAATATCATTATCTCCATGTCACGCAGAAAGGCTTTCTCTAGCAGATGGAATGACTTCTTCATAGTAAGCACCGTCAGCTGGAAGTCCGCCTATAGCCCATAAATCCTATAAGGAGAATGACATATCGTCACTCTCTGTGCAAAAGATGTTGGTAGTGTGGCACCATAGTTCGCAGAATGCTTTGAAGATGGTGAGACTCATGTCATAAGAGAACGAGGATGCATACAGTCCATCGTAAAGCCTCCATTCTATAAGTTTGTCTTTGTTGTGACCAAGAACGTCATCAAGCCATTCCCAATAGCATGGTATGAGAAGCAAGGTGAAAAATTGCCCCAAGATAGTGTCCGGTCCATGATACGATGTCAGAGTAAGGGTATTGCTCCTTAAGAAGGGGTTGAAGATGCAAATAATGACGGGCTAAGCTTCAAGACTCTCAAAATTGAGATGACTCCATCTCATCTTTGTATGTTGTAGGTAGATTCCACACTCCAGCATGAATCTGCAAGGTAGTTATGGAGCAAAGAGCATCTGAACGGTAGGGGTGTTGGCACATCTACGCAGAGAGTCACGCCTTCTTCAATTGGATCGTCTTCTCTATCCAGGATGGCAAGAGTTGACTTCTTGGAATCAGAGGATGAGTCCAGAAAATACACCATGGTGAATAAAGAAAGGCTAGTCGACCCCAATTAGACTAAGTAAGGGAGTCTCCTGTGAAGAATCGAATCTACAGGGAGAAACGATTCCTCATCTTAAAAGTCGATTTCACTTCACGATCTAATCGGATGAGTCGTGGCCGGAAGGAAGAAATTCAAGTCGACCCCAGTTAGATTTAGTGAAGGAGTCTCCTGTGAAGAATCGAATCTGCAGGGAGAAACGACTCCTCGTCTTAAAAGTCGATCTCACTTTGCGATCTAATTAGAGGAGTCATGGTCGGAAGGAAAAAATTCAAGTCGACCCCAATTAGATTAAGTGAGGGAGTCTCCTTTAAAGAATCGAATCTACGGGAAGAAACGATTCATCGTCTTAAAAGTCGACCTCACTTTGCGATCTAATCGGAGGAGTCGTGGCTGGAAGGAAGAAATTCAAGTCAACCCCAATTGGATTAAGTAAGGGAGTCTCATGTGAAAAATCGAATCTACGGGGAGAAACGATTCTTCATCTTAAAAGTCAACCTTATTTCGCGATCTAATCGGATGAGTCGTGGCTAGAAGAAAGAAGTTCAAGTCAATTCAGCAGTTTTCTGAAAAAAAGGGAGAGAAATATAAATTTAAGTTTTCTAAGTAAAAGCAAAAAGTGACAAACAAAATTCCCCTCCCCCAAAAAAACAAATGAAATATAAATTAGTTTAATTAAATGACTAGTTCTTGGTTTAATTACACAAAAAAAGGGGGATCCCAAAAAAAAAAAAAAAGAGGAAGTCAGAATGTCAAACTACTAATGCGTCTCAGCAGAAGCAAGGGAAAAAATAAAAGTATACGAACTTACAATGAGGTCTTAGTCTCATCGGGGCCAACACTATGGTGTAATTGGACACCAATTTGTTAAAATTAGAGCCTGGGTACACGCATGTGGCAGGCTTCTTTTTGTTTTCGCCTCTTGTTTCTCTCTCTTCCCTCTTCGATATGCTCGTTTTCTCTCAAGATCCCATTGTCATGGCTGCCTCTCTCTCCCTGATCCTAATCTCTTCCCAGATTGACTTTTCTCTCTGTTTCCCAGCAAATTACCATCAAAACTTCTAATGGGTCATTCATTCTAAGTTTTGCGAATAGAGGAGTTTGAACCCTGGGTTTGGTGTTTCTCAGAGGTGGGCATGCGCCCAGGGGCGGAGCCAGGATTTAAAGTAAGGGGGCGCAAGATTAATAATACATATAATATAAACTTTAATAGTTCTACAAATAAAATGTGTAAATCTCTAAATTCTCAATCAAAAAAGGGAAAGGCAAAACCTAAATTTTTAATTGATGAATAAATCTCTAAATTAACCGCTTATTCAACACAAATTTAATAAAAATTAGTAAATTAAACATAAACAAGGAAGCAATTACAAACAAAATTAGCCCAACTTTAAATCTTCAACCAAGAAGACAACTAGGTTAAAAACCTCATTTTTCAATTCATGAATCATAAGTAATTCACTAAGTTAATCAATTATTTAACATAAATCTAACTAAAATTAGTAAAATAAACATAATTATTTATAAAATAACAAAATTAAAAACAAAAATTGAAAATTTTTGAGAGCTACCTCAAATTGGGATTTGGGACTTAGGAGGACAGCTGAGGAGGAGTGGAGGCGGCGGCACAAGTGGCGGCATCAGCAACTGGGCACTGGGCAGAGAGTGAGAGAGAGAGAGTACGTGGGATGGGTAACCGTGGCTGCATGAGTGTCTGAGTGAGCCAGTGAGGGGCTGAGAAAGAAAGCAGAGAGTCTGGGTAAGTAAAGAGTCGAGTGGACTGAGAACAAAATAAGAGAAAATGAAAGGGCAAAACTCAAAAAAAAAAAAAATAAAAGGCGGACAGCGGAAGGAGAGTCGAACCCGTGGCTTCTGCAACAAGTACGGAGCAGTCGACCATCCTGCCACGCACACATTTGCTGAATATATGTCAACTAATTAATATATATCTATCTGTTTTATCTAGAAAAATATTCCATATTTAATTTTTCCCTAAAAAGATGGGGGGTCAATTGACTCCCCTTGCCCCAATGTGGCTCCGGCCTTGCATGCGCCTATCTCTTTAATTGCCTTTGGAAAATCGATGCTCTCTTGAGTCTAATTTGATTTCTTGTATGGTTTTGTGGATTGATTTGGGTAGTTATTTCTTTTTTTATGAGTAATTTGTCAATCTACAACTACAAACAAACCCCTCATGCCTGGGCCTAAAACGGCAAATCGAGACCCTAATTTCCCATTCAATCGGTTTGTTGGGTCGATCTCCGGCGAAGCTTGGGTATTTTCTGGCCATTGGCGGTTTCGGCTTTCTCTGTCTGCTTGATGCTCGTCCCATCGTTTGTCCGCTGTTCTCCTTCATCCTCTCTCTGTTCTGGTTCCAATTAGACTTTATACAACTTCACTCGTTTGGGTTTGCATCGCCAAATATTTGTCAAAATTGTTCTAATCCTCAATGTTCAGGTTCTGAGGATCCCAAGGCCAGGAACAAAAAAAATTTCTAAGGCTGCTAAGCGTTAAATTCTAAGGCAAGGATAAAGTTACAACTTATTTAAGAGGGCTTAACCGTAGAAAGGGAGCTTCTTTCTATGATGTAAGAGGTCTCTACTTATTCATGCACTGTCAAAACAAAAAAAAAAAAGGGCAAGAAGCAATCAAGGAGGAGGCTCTCACGGCTGAATGTAGCAAGTGCAGAAGGCACCAAACAGACAATTCCAGAGGTTGTTGATGATGAAGAATCAGACGATCTAATTTGGCAGAGAAAGGAGAAGTTCAAAGGAAAAGAAAAAGCAGGTGAGAATCGAAACAAAAAAATATATGAGAAGATGAAGCATCTGCAAACAAAAAAATTACCGTAGGTTGCAAGGTGCTAAAGTGAGAACAAATTGATGAATTAGAGATGCTTGAAGGTGAATTTATATAGCAATCGGCCATTCAGATTTCCTACTCCTACTCCAATTCAAATATCAGCAGTTTCTATTTCTTTGAGTCACTGATAAATTCTATCCAGAGTTGTTGATAGAATTTTATCACAAATCATCAATTGAAAGTTATCATAAGTTTTAAAAAAATCAAAAAAAAAAAAGACGAAAGATGAGAACGTGCTGTACTTCCATCCAAAATCTCAACTCATTTTTTTCCCTTTTTTTAAAAAAAAGAGCAGCCCAAAAAAAGAGAGGGCTTCTATTTTGGACCTTCATTTATTTTTGGGGCTTGTCAAATAGGGCTCACTTTGGTTATATTCATTCTGTTTAAAAAAAAAAATCGGGTAAGTGTCAAGTTAAAAAAAAAATTTATTACTGGTAAATAAAAAATTAACCCGTCAAATTTTTGATCATTTGCATCAATTAAGTATTCGAGACTCAGCCACTTCAAAAAGAAACACACACTTCAAATTTGTGTACGCGGCCGACTCTCGAGGGGCATTTGTAAAAGGAAAAAAATTCTATGACAAATCAGATGGTGCCACGTGTAAAAAAAATTGACCAATTACAGATTGACATGTGTCACGTTGATTTTGGTGAACCCGTTTAGTCAAAATTAAGTTCAGCCAATTAAAAGCTGTCACGTGTCGTCGATGATGCAGAAATTAATAATTATTTTTCTTTATTTAAAAATAAGGAAATAATTACTGGGTTTAGGCCCAAAACCCGACTCTAACCCTGGTTGGCAGAGCCTATAGATAGGGTGTCTGCCCCTTCGTTTGGATCATGGAGCATTTGCAGAATTCAGAACTCAAACGGCAAGAAGCATTCAACTACCAAGTGAGAAGGATCAAAACTTATAGAGCTTCAGAAACTACAATCAGCCACTTATAGATCAAAATCAAGAACAGTCTTCAGAGTTTTTCAGCTGATTTGCATCAACCGACATCAAGAATCACGCCATCGGAATACTCAAGTCATTAGGAGATCGAATCTAAGGATTATTTCATTGTATTAAATTCAGAGATTGTACCGGCACATTACATTAATACAAGATTAAATTTGTTTATATCAATTTCCTGTCTAATTTATTTTAGGTGCGAAATTTGTATTTACAACAATATCATTATAATGTTGATTATAATATTGTACCAATCTAATAGTATTATTTACATGAATAAATTGAAATCATACAAAACTAGTTTCTGTACAAGGATTAAGTTAAAGAACCAAACATGCCCAAATCGATTTCAGTATTTGAAATGCCACAATCATTTTGTCGAGTTTTACTCTACCATGTAGCTTCCATTATTTAAAATTATGATGGATCTCTTCAAGTTAAACTGGAAGCCCATTCCCTTTTTCGATTTTGTTGTACCTTTCATGTGAATTTTTACATTTGTCTCATGGATAAAACATGTCTCCATATTCAAAATGTCAATAATCTTACCGTTAGCCTCTATCTCTTGAAAAGTAGGCCAATGTTGGTACATGTTATACAACTTATCAACCAACTCTTTAATTTCATATTGCGATTGATTGTCTCACTTTGGCTACCAAAAGAGGTAAGTGATTTAAGGTCGATCCTCCATTGAGAATGTTTGGATCTAAAGGTGGAGTTACTTTTTTACAGCCACTCATCGTATGTGCACACGACAATTCCATTGTAGCCATTAAATTGCCAGTACAAGCAGACTTTAATGTTCCATATCTAACCATCTTATTTTGCTTATGCAATGGCTTTAATGCAAATATTGAATAATGTGTGACAAGATTCTCAAAATATGGAATGTTATAATTGTGGGGGCAGTCATTCACTTTTAAGTTGTGTTCAAATTTTCTGAAATTTATTCTCAATTGCAAGACATATCTTATTCTTTACTTGGTAAAGATTCCCAATTGAAACTTGTAAGTAACTCTTGAGCTTTGCATGAGCATCCTCTAATCTTGAAGATGCATGATTTTCGAAGAGCAAATATTTTTCGTCCACACACTGACAAATTTTTAGTTCTCTAAGAGCCATGTATTTTGAGTGTAAGTGATAGTATTCATAGTCTCTCTAAACACAACTTGAAAGAGCAGCCAAGTTTCTTCAAATTCTTCTTCTATTTCCACATATGCCACTGCATTCCACATAAATAAAAAGACATCCCAATCTTCCTTGTCCTCAAAGTACCCGTTATACTTCGCAATTGTATTTTTCTGAATATGCCAAACACATAAGAGATGGGTAGGATTTGGAAAGGCAACTTCTATAGCACTTGTTAAAGCCCTTCATGACCTGATACTATCACCAAAGGTTGAGAATTAGCACCGAAAATGTTACTCATATATGTAGAGCCCAGGTATAGTCCTCTGGTCTCTCACTTATTAAGAAAGCAAAGCAAGAGTAAAAGGAATTGTTAAAAGCTTGACATTCCAATGATATCAAATAGAGACATGCTGTACTTGCAGGGCTGTTGTAAGTTTTGTCCATAATAAACACAAAATAATATGTCCTGACCACCATTTTTTATTTTGGATGAACAATTTTTTATTTTGGATGAACAAGAAATAAATTACTCAAGTGACCATCAACATCTTTCAAATAATAAAAGATGAAATCTCATTGCTCAAATTCTTGAAAAAGACCTTTAATCAAAGAACGACCACCTAAACTCTCTTTTTGAATTTTAGCCTTCATACCATGTATAGTTTGACCCATACTATGAAGGTTGGGGTTTTATTTTTGTTGTCTTAAGAAAGAGAGAATATGACATGTTTGAACTCCTGGCATAGAAATTCTCTCAATATCCATATTTCTTCATTTTACAAATGGCGAGATAAAGGATGTCGAGACGTATCAATAAAAGGATCATGATTATGGACCCATTTTTTAATTCTACAACCCAAATTCTTCCATTTAATCTAAGTTGTGTACGTGACACCTTCTTATTATTTTCCACTGGAGTTTTTCTTCTATCTAGGTAACTACCGCCTCTATCACACCAACGAACAGCATATTTATCTTTTCTTGAGTCTTTGATTGATAAGGCATGCATAATATTGCCTTGTCATATAAATGAGCACTTTCGCAGTTTTCAAACTTTTGACCAAAGAAATCATCCATATTCCCTTAAATGGTCTATAAATTTACAATACATCTTATAGAGAATGAGAATGTCATAAATATAAAGTGGGTTTTAATCATGAAAGAAGGTGCACACTTAAAAAAGTATTGTATATAACTCATCTAAAAGAAATAGCAGACATTAAAAAAATTCTTATTTTTGGAATAAATTTCTTGGTATATACTGTTAACTGAAAGTCTGTGTTTAGAAGAGAACCAATAAATGTGAGAGTACTATAGATTAGAATATAAAAAATACAAAGTACAAAAAGTTATAGAAGTATAAAAAAATTCAAAGCGCTGGTTTTTTTTTTCTTTTTTTCTCTCTCTTATGGTAAAAATTTAGATTAAAAAGAATCAAAAGTTGGTAAAACAAAAAAGATTTTCCAATG
>JAKOGI010000601.1:0-52500 GCA_029747015.1 Carnegiea gigantea | reverse complement strand
CAGTTCTTATTGTTTGATGAGCAGTTATAGAATAAAATGAAATCTATTTATTTTTGTATTTATTTTTGCCATTGTAAGATACCTTTTCTGATTTTTGTGATTAACTATTTTTGTAATTTTTTGTATTTTAATTTTGAATTGAAATATAAGTTTGTTATTTTTGTTTAATTTCTAAATTGTAATGTGAATTATTAATTTTGTATTTTTGTTTTATTAAAGTAATAAATTTAATAAATCCATATTTTAAAAAAAATATGAACCTATAAATTTTTAAACTTGTAATTTTCTGAATCCAGGTCATCTTCTCCATTCTCACTTTCCGACCTCACACATACCCTTTCCCCTTCCCCATTCCCATGCTTAGAACTCCACGTTGTCTTCTCCATCATCTCCGTTGCTTGCCTAGATATGATAATAGAGCCTCTTCCTCCTTCCTCTCCTCCGGCCGTCGTGGTGTTGTCACTGGGCAATGTCACAGAATCTTGTTTCCTCCCCCCCTTCCCCAATGAGGCCGCCAACATGAGTATGCTCAAGTGTTTCAGCTGAGCACTTATAAGTAGCGGCATCGATGGCTGACGATCGATGACTCCCAAGGCAGCATCGCCTCTCTCGTTTCCCCCTTCCCTCTTCCCCTCTCCCTCTATCTGCAATTGGGGTTTTGGTGGGGCATGAAAGTACAAACGAAGAACTCAGCGAAGAAAGTGGGCAAATTAAAATCTTGATGAATATTTTTCTTTTAAATTTTGGGTTATTAATTTGATCCCTGATGGTTGGGGATTTGAAACTGTTGTGATTTTCCGCAATCGCACGGTTTATCGTTGTAACAATTATGGGTATCGTCCTCAGGGATGTTTGAGAAATTTGGTTATTAAGAATTCTAAACTAAATGAAAACTAAGTGCTAAATTAACCAAGTATTATGCGCGGAAATTCTACAAATTTATGGGCTAAATGAACAAAACTAAATCTTGAATTGATGAACCAAACTCTTCACCAGGCACTAACCAAAGTAAGAAGCGCTAAAATGCAGCTAATTTAAACACACTAACACTTGGTTGAAGAAATTCGGTCAACGTGTTAAACTGGCAACAAAACTGAATAAAAACAAAGGAAAGAACGAAAGGGAAAAAACAAGAACAATAAATCGGGATCTTGAATGAAACCAATAAAAAGCTCACAAAACCATGAAGATTCAAGCAAACTGCGAAGCTGAATTGTGATCTCAACAACGTATGATCAGAATGCCCCAATATGTGGACTTGAGTCCTCTACCTCAACTACGGGAACAGGGGAACCAAAATTGAATATGGGAAGTGAAATGGATCAAATGAAATTTTCTTTGAACAATTTCAAATTCAATACTACAATTTCTTGTTTAATCCAATAGCCTAAGCCAAAACTAAGAAATGAAAACTCAATTTGAAAACGAGAGAAAAGAAAATTGAAAACTACAGACTCGCACTGTTTGCCCCCTACTTGCTGCTACTCTACTAATCTCTGTTTTCGGCCCCTTTATCCAGACCCCCCCGGCGCTCTGCTTTCCACCTCTATTAAAGCTTGCCCAGAATCGGTTCTCCTCCCCCATCAATTGCCTTCATTCACACTTGTAACTGATGCGCTGAATGTCAATAATTGAAGGAGGAGAGAGAATGAGGGAGTAACAGCCATGTGTGGAAGAAGAAGATGAAGAGGCTCTGTTCGTGGCCCTGATTCTCGGATTTCTCAGGCATGGAACCGAAGAGGAAAAACGGCCATGGGGGGGAGAAGTTGGTCATGTGCCCAGGATATGCATTCACTAAAGTGAGAAGGCAGGCTGGACCGGAAATGAGAAGAGGAAGCAAGCTGGCTGGTCCAAGAGAGAAAGAAGAGGGAGCGTGTGGGCTGGCCCAGTCGAAAGAAAAAGAAGGAAAAGAAAGGAAGAGAAGCAAATAGGGCTGGAGGGGCTACGTCTGGTCTAGGCTCTGGCTGCTGGGAACCGATTTGGGCAGGCACAGAGAGGGAGAAAGGGGGACACGAAAGGGGGGAGGCCATGGACTGGGCCTTGTTTGGAAAACGGGCCAAGACTCTGGGTTGATCCTTTTCATCATTGCTCGCCTTGATCCAACTCTTAACTCAGTGATTTATTTTCTAAATTTTCACAGTTCCTACAAAACAAATAAAAACATATAAAAATTCAATTTTATTTATTTATTTAGAGCAAATATTAGATAACAAAGGGGTATAAAATATCATAATTTATCGTTGAACAAATACCCCCAGACCAAAGTTTTACTCGTCCTCGAGTAAAACAAACGTAAACTACCTTAGAAAAGAAAAGAGAATCCTAACTCACTTTTGTAGGAATCACAGTTACACTTAGCATATGTAACAAGCCCTTTAAACCCCTAGGTTACCCCTAGTGGATGAGGAAGGTCTCGTGAGGGTTTGCAGAAGATATACCCATAAAATCTATAAATGAGAAGACAAACAGAATCTCAAAAATCTTTTTTTTTTGATTGATTTTTTTTTCAAAAATTAAAAAGATATATGCACATTCTAATCCACTAAATCACCCATGTAGTAAAGATATTATCCTGCATATAAGCATAATATACCCATCAAGGCCCTCTACCCCGTGGATGATATTAAAATACTAACTTTCACCCCACTGTACATCAAGACTTGGAATCCATCCCAGTGCTTGTGTGCATGTATATCATCATCCCAGGGCTTAGGTTTACCAAAACCAAACTCAATCGTACTTGACTGACACAAACTACATTGTTGACATATTAACATAGGAAGCAAGCTTTTTCAGTAGCAGTATTGCCTCAAAGGGATACTTGTCATTCCAAATTTTATTTCATTTCGTTTTCTTTTCTTCTTTCTTTTCCATTTTCTTTTTTTTGGTTTTATTTTTGGGAATGCGAACAAAAATCAAAGTATTCGTGTGAAAGACAAGTGGGAGAGCAGATCATGGAAAACTAAGATCTTAAGACAATGAGGATGATATAAATACGAATTGGATTACACAGCGATAATGAACAAATGGGGTTAGAATTAGGGCTACAAATGACACACCGAGGATGGAGACCTAAGATGCACATCATGTTTCCATACAAGCTAACAATCCAAGCACAGGGGATTTAAGTTGATTAAAAAAGTACAAAGGTTTCCCCAAAACAAAACAAAAATCTTTTTGAATTTTCAAAATGTTTTTTTACCCCATTTTTTTCAATTTTCAAAAAGTCTCAAAAAGTCCTCACCCCCAGACCTAAATCTCACAATGTTCTCATTGGGAGTGGAAGTAAACATGAAACACAACCAAAAAGAAAGATAAATATACAAAAAGAAAAGAAGACTCAAAAAGAAAGGAAAATGACAAGACGCTAAATGAAAAAAAGTTAATAAAAGTAAAACGAAGCAACATATATATACAAAAGAAAACAAAATAAAGAGGAGATAAAAAGGAACGTTTATACCAGGTCAGGTATTGAATTACACCTAAGCTGTAGCCTCCAGAAATTCGTGCAAATAGAGGTGTATGAAGCATTAGCCACTCCATATCAGAAGCAACATTGCTACTCACATCAAATCCCAATAAAGCACGAAGAAGCTTGTCAAACATAGAAGACCAACTCTCGATAAAATTAAGACAATGAACATGTAAGAGTTGGTACCAAATAGAGTACATCCACCATAATAATGCAGCACAAGTGAAGACCCTCTTCAATTTGTCCGACTGTTGGGCCCAATCAGAAAATAGATAGACGTACTTAAAAGTAGCCAGCAAGTGGGTCATCAGCCGAGAAAGTATATCATCATGAATGAGTGATTTAAGTAAAATAGGGGGTCCTAAGTCCACAAGTCTGTTAAGTCCAATATGCATATGAGTCTAGTTTAAAGCAAAATTCTTATTGGCAATAGTCTCAGACTCAATAAATTCAGACTTGCAATGTCCAAAAAGGAGGTCAGTTCAGATGGGGTCAAAAGAAAAAGGTTCATATTCAGCACACAGGTGTACATCCAAACCCACATTGACATCAAACCCGCATGAAAAAGATTCATATTCTATAGAAAGAATATCATCGTCGAATTTCAAAGTAGTGGGTTCAATTACCTCCACAATTGTCTCTTGTAAAATAGTATCGTCTGACTCATCGAAATCGCGATACTCAATTTTAGGTGTGATGCTTATATTTAATTCACTAGCACTCTCAAGGTCTTCACCCTCCTCAAACTCATGAGAATGATGAAAAGGGGTGGGTGGGTCGGCGGAAACTAGGACATCGTCAGTGACGTCCATAGGGGAGCTAGTGTGAGGTGCAAAGTCTTGTGATAGAGATGTAAGGAAGTCCCCCTCTTACTCTACACTAGGCAAAGGCATGTCATTATTCAAATCAGGTCGAGCGAGATAAGAGGGCTCAAAATTATCATAGAGCCTAACTTCAGATTTAAGAGATCCTAAACTAGAGTTAGGCTCATTACAATTCTCCCAACTTTGATTAAAACATTGAGAATATTCAGCAATTCTCACTTTCATGTTCTCTATCATTTTATCAGTCAATTCATTTATCTTCTTTTCCACACTTGCACAGGTAGCATCAACATAGGTACGGTATGGACAGTCACAAGTATCATGATCATAAGAGTCATAATATTCACACAAAACAGGGAACACACAAGAATAAGAGGGGTCATGCGAATCTATAAAATGATCCTGAGGGCAAGGTCTAATAGGAATAACAGACACACTATGAAGTGGGTAACTAAAATTCTTCTGAGCTTGTTTAAGCTTGTAAGTATCCCAACCTAATTTTTTAAAGAAATCCCAAACTTCATCTTGAGTTTTAGATAACAATCCTAATACATCTCCTAGATAAATGGACCCAATATAACCCCAAGATTCAGAATTCAGGCCCACAATAATGACCTCACAAATTTTTCATTTTTGTAAATTCTAATTCAATTGAGTACGATAATCATTAAGTCGCGATAAATAGCCCCAGAAAGATTCATGCCTAAATTGTGGGAAATTAAAAACTGTCATTCTTGAATCTAGTGTTTTTTTTCTCAATGTTAAGAATTTTTCAATTTTTTTGGATTTTCAAGTTTTTAATTTTTTTTTTACTTTTTTTTAGGAAAGAAAATGCATCTAGGACACTATTTACAAACCAATGACTAAAACAAAAAGAAGAGACTAAAATAATTAGGTGAACATAATAAAATAAACTAACAAAAATAAATCTATGCTACCAAAATAAAAGAAAGACCAAATTAACTCAAACATCACACAAAATATAAAACGAACACAAACGCAAAAGAAGAGCATTCTTTTTTCCTTTGTTGCTGCTGCTTCTATGCTTGTTTCCTGCACAATAATTAAACAATTAGTCTTTAATTTTTTTTAACAGAAAATAATTACTATAATCAAAATTAAATGCACCAAAACAAAAACCAAAATAGAAACTCTAATCGAAAATCAAAAACAAAAGAAATCTCAACTAAACTAAAACAACTAAAACTAAATGAATGCACACAAAATCGAAAAACCAAAGATACAAAGTGAAAATGGAAACGAAATTGACGCAAACAACTAAATTACGACTCGGCTACGCAACCTAATTTCACAACGCTATCCTCGGCAGCGGTGCCAAAAATTTGTTGTGATTTTCCGCAAGCGCACGATTTATCGCCTTAACAATTACGGGTATCATCCTCAGGGATGTTTCAGAAATTAGGTTGCCAAGAATTCTAAACTAAATAAAAACTAAATGCCACATTAACCCAGTGTTCTGAGTGGAAATTCTACAAATTTATGGGCTAAATGAACAAAACTGAATCTTGAATTGATGAACCAAACTCTTCACCAGGCACTAACCAAAGTAAGGAGAGCTAAACTGCAACTAATTTAAACACACTAACATTTGGCTGAAGAAATTCGGTCAACGCGCTAAACTGGCAACAAAATTGAATAAAAACAAAGGAAAGAACAAAAGGGAAAAAGCAAGAACAATAAATCGGGATCTTGATCAAAACCAATAAAATGCTCACGAAACCATGAAGATTCAAGCAAACTGCGAAGCTGAATTGTGATATCGACGATGTATAATTAGAATCCCCCAATCTGTGGACTTGAGTCCTCTACCACAACTACGGGAACAGGGGAACCAAAATCGAATCTGAGAAGTGAAATGGAACAAATGAAATTTGCTTTGAACAATTTCAAATTCAGTACATCAATTTCTGGTTTAATCTAATAGCCTAAGCTAAAACTAAGAAATGAAAACTCAATCTGAAAATGAGAGCAACGAAAATTGAAAACTACGGACTCGCTGTTCGCCCCTTAGTTGCTGCTACTTTACTAATCTCTGTTTTCGGCCCCTTTATCCAAACCCCCCCGGTGCTCTGCTTTCCACCTCCATTAAAGCTTGCCCAGAACCAGTTCTCCTCCCCCATCGATTGCCTTTATTCACACTTGTAACTGATGCGCTAAAGGTCGATAATTAAAGGAGGAGAGAGAACGAGGGAGTAACGACCATGACGTGGAAGAAGAAGATGACGAGGCTCTATTCGTGGCCCTGATTCTCGGATTTCTCAGGCATGGAACCGAAGAAGAAGAACGGCCATGGGGGGAGAAGTTGGTCACGTGCCCAGGACATGTTTTCACTTAAGTGAGAAGGCAGGCTAGACCGGGAAAGAGAAGAGGAAGCAAGCCGGCCGGTCCAAGAGAGAAAGAAGAGGGAGCGTGTGGGCTGGCCTAGTCGAACGAAAAAGAAGGAAAAGAAAGGAAGAGAAGTAAACTGGGCTGGAGGGGCTACATGTGGGCTAGGCTTTGGCTGCTGGGAACCGATATGGGTAGGCACAGAAAGGGAGAATATAATGCCCCCAATTGCTAATGTCAGATTATTCTAGCTTAACCACTAATTTACTATTAATTTGCAGCGGGAGACTGTTACTTTGATTGGAGGCATTACCGCCGTTCCGTGATGGAACAAGGCTAACTGATTTATTAAACTTTGAAAGTATGCAACTAAACATATGTCTACTCATGCAGCTCATCATACGTGGGATAACTTAGCAATCCTAAGCATTATCAATCCCAAGGTTTCAAAGGATTACCATAAGCAATCTCCAAGATAATAACCTACCATCACTGTGAGCATTTGACTTGCTGATGCACAGTAAAAAGTTTCGGCTCCTGCTCATTTCTTGCTCCATTCCAACTTGTTAGGAAGACAACTGTTCATGGCTTCCCATACCTAAAACAGAAAATGGAAAAACATTCGAATGATGAGTCGAAACTCAGCATGTACATTCCTATGCAGTAAAATAAGTTTTATGTTAAATTAGATGGGCCGGCCGCATTTCAAAACATTTTACTTTGCAAATAGGAGAGAGAGAATGTACATGGAAAAATTGATTTGCTAATTATTATCTGGAAGTGGACCCTTGGTCGACGTACGTCTTGAAACGATCATACTTTAGGTGCTCACCCCTCAGGCCGATCGAAAAGCCTGAGTTGACGCCGCGTGCGGGTATATTGATGGGCATAAGCCCTGATAATGGATGGGCATAAGCCCTGATGATTGATAATTAGCGGGGCTACTTGTTTATGTGACAAAACATTGAGAAAATTGGTTCATTGAATGAATCTTATATAGTTTTTCATTACTGAGAAACATGTGAGTTTTCGCAAAGCACAGACAATGTACGTACCTGGTCTTTGAGATTCTCTCTCCTTTGTAATGGAGAACGTGTGTCAGCAGCCTGAAATGATAGAGATGGCCTCATTCCTGCTTCAATATGTGGTTTTTGTGATTAGCACGAGATTAAGTGTTTTTATAAAATCTTCAAATTACTTAAATAATTTATATTCCCTTAACCTCACTTATTATTACTAGGTGTAACAATTATTAGTAACTTAATTTGCTTCTAGTTTATTCTTGTTTTCATGCTTTTCTTTAACATTGTTAACGCTCATTTGAATAATTGTTATTAAGGCATGACGATGTGGCTCACCTTAGAGTTATTAATATCAATGTTATTGCCATTGCTATTCTAATTATTAGTATAAGCTCGTTCCTTATCGTTTATTTGGTTGTAGTCTTAGTATTAATGTCATTAGGAACCATTGTTATTAATACTGTTGTTGTTATTGCATCATTTAAATTGTGGTCATTTTTATCAGGATTATTATTAACTTTGTTATTACGATTATTGATTCCCTCTTCGAATTGGTGCCTTAAGCTTTCCATTCAAATACTATCAAAGACTTACTTAAATACTATTAAAGGCAACCTAATTAAGCTTAAGTTTCACCCCAGCATTGTAACTTGTATCACCCATTCATGGCAACAATACACCCAATTTTTTTAACCTGATTCTCATGAATTTCACTCAATTGTTCATTCTAAAGTACTTAAACCATCAAATCAACCATAGCCAAGCTCATATTTTTATTCGAATTACAACTCTAAAACCCCTATACGAACACCAAATGTCATAACGTATACTCACACAACTCCTCCCATGCATACACATATCTCTACAATTAACTCAATAAACTCATTTAGGCACTAACAAGGCCACATAATGACAAGGAAACCCTTAACCACCATAGCCATGGTATACATATCCCCAACACATGGGTAGTCCATTAATATTATTCAGATTCTCATTAGGATAACTCTAAACACCTTAATTCAATATTAACACGTCTTATTTTTATCTAACCTACAATCTTGTTTACCAAGTCATGATCATGACATACCCCACATCCTTTAGTATTTACAATCTACCGATCGCCTTCAATTATTCATTAAAATGAGACTGCTCTAAATACTCCTAAACCATCATACACAAACTGGAATTCAAGTATAATCTCCAACATTCACACTCACTCACCACCCTCATCTTACTTTCCAAATTCACATAAACATACTTATTAACCGAACAATTTCAAACTTCAGAAATTTGTATTCTTATCATTTCTTATACTAAGCATATTATGCCTCCGATCATATTATGTCAAGTATTGATACTAATTACATATTCTCACAATGATAAAAATAACAATGTCGTCTCACAGTGGGATTATTGTCTCCCCCCCCAAGCATATTACTTCACACTTATATCACTAGCTTCAGAATTTATATCAAACCCATCTCAACTTATAACAACATAACCAAATTCACCAAACATATACCAACTTCTATCAAGCTTATAATAACATAAGCCAATTCACAAATTAAATCCACTAGCCAACATCGCAAGACTCTGCCAATTTCCTTAATTCACCTTCAATTTCAACATCCAAACCTGCTTCAAAAATTGCAAGCAAATAGGCAACTTTGCTGATTACATTCTTTAATACAAATTAAATTACAACAACCTAAATAATCAACTAAGCAAGGTTAGGATTTTACCTTTCAATTCAAGCTAAAGTTAGAACAAAGGGGAGAAGATGGTGGTGGCGGCGCTGTAGGCAGTCAACGGCGGGTTGTTGGCCGGCGACAGGTAGAACAGAGGAGAAAAGGAGCACAGGGGAGCCGTGGAGGAGGAAAAGGCATGGAACACTAGCTTCGGGCGGTGGCCGCAACGGTGGGGAGGCAGTGACGGTCGGGGTTCGGCAGCCGGCCGGCGAACGAAGCACAGGGAGAGAGAGAGCATCGGGAGCACGAGGGGGGGTTGCCTGACCGGCTGAAGGAAGAGGAGGGAGATTGGGATTTTGTGCTTGGTTGTTTTTGGGCTTGTGTCCTTAATTTGTTTAATGTCGGTTGTGTTCCCTTTTTTTTTGGGACTGAAATTTGTGAATTAAAAACTTTTCATCTTTTAGACATAAAATTTTGGGAAAATGCATTTTTATTTTAGCGGACGTTTAATTATTCACTAGAATTTTAATAACTTAGGCAGGAATATAGCAAAAACCTAATTCGAGGCCACTTTGCCGATTCAACCTGCAATTGTACAAATACATATGCATGTATAGAAATTGTTGATTTGAAATGCAGTGCCCAATTTGATTAATTTGTAATTAAGATGATTTAGTGTAATTAAAATGAATATTAGGTTCGAGCCGTTACAGAGGAAGGGGGAGACGAAAGGGGGGAGGCCATGGACTGGGCCTCGTTTGCAAAACGGGCCGAGACTCTGGGTTGATCCTTTTCATCATTGCTCGCCTTGATCCAACTCTTAACTTAGTGATTTATTTTTCAAATTTTCACAATTCCTACAAAACAAATAAAAACATATAAAAATTCAATTTTATTTATTTATTTTGAGCAAATATTAGATAACAAAGGGATATAAAATATCATAATTTATGGTTAAACAAATACTCCCGCACCAAATTTTTACTCGTCCTCGAGTAAAACAAATCTAAACTACCTTAGAAAAAAAAAAGAGAATCCTAACTCACTTTCGTAGGAATTACGGTTGCACTTAGCATATGTAACAAGCCCTTTAAACCCCGAGGTTACCCCTAGTGGACGAGGAAGGTCTCGTGAGGGTTTGCAGAAGATATACCCACAAAAACTATAAATGAAAAGACAAACAGAAACTCAAAAATCTTTTTTTTTAAATTGATTTTGAAAAATTAATATGTACAAAATTGGAAAAAGCTATGTACACATTCTAATCTACTAAATCACCCATGTAGTAAAGATATTGTCCTGCATATAAGCAGAATATGCCCATTAAGGCCCTCTACACAATGGATGACATCAAAGCACTAACTTTCAGCCTACTGTACATCAAGACTTGGAATCCATCTCAATGCTTGTGTGCATGTGTATCATCATCCTAGGGCTCAGGTTTACCAAAATCAAACTCAATCCCATTTGACTAACACAAACTACATTGTTGACTTATTAACATAGGAAGCAAGCTTTCGTAGTAGCAGTATTGCCTTAAAGGGATACTTGTCATTCCAAATTTTATTTCATTTCCTTTTCTTTTCTTCTTTCTTTTTTCATTTTCATTTTTTTTTTGGGAATACGAACAAAAACCAAAGTATCCGTGTCAAAGACAAGTGGGAGAGCTGATCATGAAAAACTAAGACTTTAAGACAATGAGGATGATATAAATAGGAATTGGATTACACAGCAATAATGAACAAATGGAGTTAGAATTAGGGCTAAGAATGACACACCGAGGATGGAGACCTAACATGCACATCATGCTTCCATACAAGCTAACAATCCAAGCATAAGGGATTTAAGTTGATTAAAAAAGTACAAAGGTTTCCCAAAAACAAAACAAAAATCTTTTTGAATTTTCAAAGTGTTTTTTTCCCCTAATTTTTTCAATTTTTAAAAAGTCTCAAAAAGTCCTCATCCCCATACCTAAATCTCACAATGTCCTCATTGGGAGTGGAAGTAAACATGAAACACAACCAAAAAGAAAGATAAATATACAAAAAGAAAAGCAGACTCAAAAAGAAAGGAAAATGACAAGATGCTAAATGAAAAAAAATTAATAAAAGTAAAACGAAGCAACATATATATACAAAAGAAAACAAAATAAAAAGAGGAGATAAAAAGGAACGTTCATACCAGGTCATGTATTGAATTACACCTAAGCTATAGCCTCCAAAAATTCGTGCAGATAGAGGCGTATGGAACATTAGCCACTCCATATCCAAAGCAACATTGCTACTCACATCAAATCCCAATAAAGCACGAAGAAGCTTGTCAAACACAGAAGACCAACTCTCGATAAAATTAAGACAATGAACATGTAAGAGTTGGTACCAAATAGAGTACATCCACCACAATAATGCAGCACAAGTGAGGGTCCTCTTCAATTTGTCAAACTATTGGGCACAATTAGAAAATAGATAGACGTACTTAAAAGTAGCCAGCAAGTGGGTCATCGGCCGAGAAAGTATATAATCATGAATGAGCGGTCTAGGCAAAATAGGGGGTCCTAAGTCCACAAGTCTGTTAAGTCCAATATGCATATGAGTCTGGTTTAAAGCAAAATTCTTATTCGCAATACTCTCAGACTCAACAAATTCAGACTTGCAATGTCCAAAAAGGAGGTTAGTTCGGATGGGGTCAAAATAAAAAGATTCATATTCGGCACACAGGTCTACATCCAAACCTACATTGACATCAAACCCACATGAATAAGATTCATATTCTATATAAAGAATATCATCGTCGAATTTCAAAGTAGTGAGTTCAATTACCTCCACAATTGTCTCCTGTAAAATAGTATCGTCTGACTCATCGAAATCACGATGCTCAATTTCAGGTGTGACACTCATATTTAATTCACTAGCACTCTCAAGGTCTTCACCCTCCTCAAACTCACGAGAATGATGAAAAGGGGCGGGTGGGTCGGCGGAAACTAGGACATCCTCAGTGACGTCCATAGGTGAGCTAGTGTGAGGTGCAAAGTCTTGTGATAGCGATGTAAGGAATTAAGTCCCCCTCTTGATCTGCACTAGGCAAAGGCATGTCATTATTCAAATCGGGTCGAGCGAGATAAGAGGGCTCAAAATTATCATAGGGACTAACTTCAGATTTAGGAGATCCTAAACTAGAGTTAGGCTCATTACAATTCTCCCTGCTTTGATTAAAACATTGAGAATATTCAACAATTCTCACTTTCATGTTCTCTATCATTTTATCAGTCAATTCATTTATCTTCGTTTCCATACTTGCACGGGTAGCATCAACATAAGCACGGTATGGACAGTTACAAGTATCATGATCATAAGAGTCACATTATTCATACAAAATAGGGAACACCCAAGAATAAGAGGGGTCATATGAATCTATAAAATGATCTTGAGGGCAAGGACTGCTAGGAATAACAGACTCACTATGAAGTGGGTAACCAAAATTCTTCTGAGCTTGTTTAAGGTTGTAAGTATCCCAATCTAATTTTTCAAAGAAATCCCAAACTCCATCTTGAGTTTTAGATAACAATCCTAATACACCTCCCGGATAAATGGACTCAATATAACCCCAAGATTCAGAATTCAGACCCACAGCAATGACCTCATAAATTTTTCATTTTTGTAAATTCTGATTCAATTGAGCACGATAATCGTTAAGCCGCAATAAATAGCTCCAGAAAGGTTCATGCTTAAATTGTGGGAAATTGAAAACTGGCATTCTTGAATCTTGTTTTTTTTTTTCCTCAATGTTAAGAATTTCTCAATTTTTTTGGATATTCAAGTTTTTAATTTTTTTTTACTTTTTTTAAGGAAAGAAAATGCATCTAGGACACTATTTACAAACCAATGACTAAAACAAAAAGAAGAGACTCAAATAATTAGGTTAACAAAACAAAATAAACTAACAAAAATAAAACTATGCTACCAAAATAAAAGAAGGACCAAATTGACTCAAACATCACACAAAATATAAAATGAACATAAACGCAAAAGAAGAGCCTTTTTTTTCCCCCTTTGTTGCTGCTGCTTCCGTGCCTGTTTCCTGCGCAATAACCAAACAGTTAGTCTTTGATTTTTTTTAAGCAGAAAATAATTACTAAAATCAAAATTAAATGCACCAAAACAAAAACCAAAATAGAAACTCTAATCGAAAATCAAAGACAAAAGAAATCTGAATTAAATTAAAACAACTAAACCTAAACTAACGCAAACAAAATTGAAAAACCAAAGATACGAAACGAAGATGAAAGCGAAATCGACGCAAACAACTAAATTACGACTCGGCTACGCAACCTAATTTCACAACGCCATCCTCAGCAGCGGCGGCAAAAATTTGCTGTGATTTTCTGCAAGCGCACGGTTTATCGCCGTAACAATTACAGGTATCGTCCTCAGGGATGTTTGAGAAATTAGGTTACTAAGAATTCTAAACTAAATGAAAACTAAATGCTAAATTAACCAAGTGTTGTGAGTGGAAATTCTACAAATTTATGGGCTAAATGAACAAAACTAAATCTTGAATTGATGAACCAAACTCTTCACCAGGCACTAACAATGTAAGGAGAGCTAAACTGCAACTAATTTAAACACACTAACACTTGACTGAAGAAATTCGGTCAACGCGCTAAACTAGCAACAAAAATTGAATAAAAACAAAGGAAAGAATGAAAGGGAAAAAGCAAGAACAATAAATCGGGATCTTGAACAAAACCAATAAAATGCTCACGAAACCATGAAAATTCAAGCAAACTGCAAAGTTGAATTGTAATCTCGACAATGTATAATTAGAATGCCTCAATCTGTGGACTTGAGTCCTCTACCTCAACTACGGGAACAGGGGAACCAAAATCGAATCTGGGAAGTGAAATGGAACAAATGAAATTTGCTTTGAACAATTTCAAATTCAATACATCAATTTCTGGTTTAATCCAATAGCCTAAGCTAAAACTAAGAAATGAAAACTCAATCTGAAAATGAAAGCAATGAAAATTGAAAACTACGGACTCGCGCTGTTCGCCCCCTAGTTGCTGCTACTCTACTAATCTCTGTTTTCGACCCCTTTATCCAGACCCCCCCGGCACTCTGCTTTCCACCTCCATTAAAGCTTGTCTAGAACCGGTTCTCCTCCCCCATTGATTGCCTTCATTCACACTTGTAACCGATGTGTTGAATGTCGATAATTGAAGGAGGAAAGAGAACGAGGGAGTAACGGCCATGGCGTGGAAGAAGAAGATGAAGAGGCTCTGTTCGTGGCCCTGATTCTCGGATTTCTCAGGCATGGAACCAAAGAAGAAGAACAGCCATGCGGGGGAGAAGTTGGTCACGTGCCCAGGACATGTATTCACTTAAGTGAGAAGGCAGGCTAGACCGGGAAGGAGAAGAGGAAGCAAGCAGGCCGGTCCAAGAGAGAAAGAAGAAAGAGCGTGTGGGCTGGCCTAGTCGAACGAAAAGAAAGGAAAAGAAAGGAAGAGAAGTAAATTGGGCTGGAGGGGCTGTATCTGGGCCAGGCTTTGGCTGCTGGGAACCAATCTGGGCGGGCACAGAGAGGGAGAAAGGGGGAGATGAAAGGGAAAAGGCCATGGACTGGGCCTCATTTGTAAAACAGGCTGAGACTTTGGGTTGATCCTTTTCATCATTGCTCGCCTTGATCCAACTCTTAACTTATTGATTAATTTTCCAAATTTTCACAATTCCTACAAAACAAATAAAAACATATAAAAATTCAATTTTATTCATTTATTTTGAGCAAATATTAGATAACAAAGTGGTATAAAATATCATAATTTATGGTTGAACAAACCCCCTGTCTTTGGGAGGTTTCAAGTTCCTGAGGATTTTGAGAAACTTGATACCCCTAGGTATCAAGTTCAACCCCTTTAAAATGTTCACCAAACATTAAAGAGTGAAACTTGATACTTAAGGGTTCAAGTTCCATTCCATTTCCCTTCACCAAACACCCCCTAAGGAGGCATGAATCTATTGGGTTTCCAAGTAGACCAGGTGGATCATTCTAAGGGCACGACTTAAACTGTGCCTCATTCTCTCTGTTTTCTTGATTGCGTTATTCAGTTATGGGTTTGAGTAAAGATGGAATCTTTAGTTAGTTTAGCTGCGCCTGCTGTAATTATTTGAATTATTTCTTTGAATTCCTTTGGACTGGCATTGCACTTTTAATTATTTTGGATCCAGTTGATCTTAATATGTTGCATACTTGCTATTTTAAGTGTAAGTAGATTTTGATTTCACGCATTGATTAGTAAAGACCACATAAGTGATGACGGGCGATGATGTAATGCACTACATCATGTTATTGTACCATCCCCCCGAATCTAGATCCTAGGTTTAGGCTTATGGAATCTAACGGTCTCCATTCCAAGGATTATTCAGGGCGACTCTATTAAATATTTTTTCTATATTCCATCAAACGTTTTCGGATTGGTTAAGATTGACTTGGGAAGTAGATTCTACCTCGAAATATTGTCGGTGAAGTAGGTTGGACCATATTACAGAACACCACCATCGCCTAGGAACCCGGGCTGGTTCCTAGATCAACATGGTTGTCCAACCTCTTGGGCTAGTTAGACGTTACTACCTGGGGCCTGGTCAAAGAACTGGACTTAGTTCTGGGTTAGGAACCCGATCGTTTTCTAGGTCGGAGCTACTGTCCAGCTCTAGCTCCGGGTCAAACAGACAAGCTTCTTGCAGTTTGGATTGTTTGAAAATAAAATAAAAAATTTGAAAACTAGCAAGTGAGTCTAACCATTCATGGGGGGCCTCACCTGGGGTTTTGGATCACGGTCTTACAACTTAATTATAAATTTTCTGAGTAATAATTTCTTGTTTTTGCTCTTCTAACTGCTGGTAGCTCCAAAGGCTAAGAAAATTAAGACTTAGGGGATCAATCCAAAGGTAGCGCAAAGGTTGACAAAATGTTTTCAACCTTAGTTCCTAAGCTTGACTATGTTTAGACATTAGCATAAAGTGTACCTCCTCCTAACAAAATTCAAACAATGCAAATCTTGATTCCAATGAAGATCTTGTCGGTGACATTGCAAAGAATTTATATATTATCAATTTAAATTACGGTTCTTCACCAAACCTTGCATCTACGACCTTGGGGTCCCCATCAACTACAAAATCACAAGCTATTCAATGTGAGAAAGCCAAATAACATAGTCATGATAATGGACCTATACCCACTAGGGAAAAAATGGGATGAGCTTTAAAGTCATCAACACAAATTGATCGCTTCTAAAAAGTAAAAAAGACGAGCAATATCTTACATAAGCAAGACCTACCTAGATGCAGTGTGCTTAAAGCTATTAAATATCACATGGAATGACTAATTAATATTGAGCAAGACAGAAAGCTCTATTTTATTTTTTTAATTCTTTTTAATGCTCTTAACACTTTTATAGTGAAACAAAAGAGAGAGAGGCAGTTGTATCACCAACGCGTCGTCTAAGACTTCAGCGATTTAAGCTGGAGCCAACTAATATGGTTTTACGTTCGATGAAACTGCTATGGATTATAATCTCTTAGTGATTGTTTTTGGGAGGGTTGAATTCCAGTAATAGTTTACTTGACTTTCCGCTTAATATTAGTGCCATTTACACTCCAGTAATCATGTTTTTTTGAATATTGATCTATGTGTGTTGGATTTATTACACATGAAATAGGTTTTACTAAAGATTTATTTGGTTTATTTAAATGTAGAATTAATTATATTTATAATACCGTATTGATATGGCTTTTGACTTGTTAAGTAATGTATCAAAACAACTTTGGAGATGATTCCACTGAAAAAGAGATTGTAGTTTAATGGAATTATGTTTGATTACTTAGTTACTCCTACTTGTTTGGTTACTCATTTCTTAGAGATACATTATGAGAAGTAATTACGCAAAGAACCAATTTGATTTCTCAATTTAAAGGACAAAAGTGAGTGAGAGATGTTTCAGATGGCCACTCTGTGTGATGCTTGGATGCATTTAGGATGAGAAAAGACACCTACTTAAATTATTGTACACCTTGGAATCAAATTGCATCCTTAAATATGGTAGGAGAATCGAAACTACTAATATGCAAGGAACGTTTTTGGATAATTTGGCTTTGAAAAATAGTAATAGACACTCACAAGAAAATTATCAACATTATGAAGAAACTATCATTTGATACTTTCACTATCTGTTGAGTAAAGCTATTCTAATAGTTCGTGACATACTCAGACCAGTACACCTAAGTTTCAGAGGCATATCGGGTGAAATATTTACAGATGCAAGATATATGCCTTATTTTAAGGTAAGATAGATAAAAGAAATCATATTATTGAAAAAACATCATTGAGTTTATCAAGATTGACTCATTACAACTTTATTTTATGGAATTGCATTAGCGTTATTGCTAGAATGTATAAGGTTTTGATGATAACAAATCCAAGTGTTGTAATAGTTGTTGTTGTTCCAAACAGGCTTTACCAACAGGGTCTTACTGCTGTTCTTCAATATATTAAAATTGCTTGACTAATGGTTTATCAAGAACAGGTACTCAAGTCAGCGACGTAAGAACAACCATGAGGAACAGGCTCTGTAAGGTGTTTTGAAGCAGATCCTGTGAAGTGTTTGAAACATAAGATATAAGTGCAGCTGTCACAAACAGGTTCTGTGAAGTGTTTGCAGCAAAGTCGTTCTACAAGATGACTAGTGGTTACAACAAGATGTCTTTATTTGATTTGGTTTTATATTTTTAGACTCTTGTTAATATGCCAATTAGAAAGTTTTAATTTACCACTCACTGGAAACGGTTTTTCTTTTCGGAAAATATTTCGGATCACCCTTCAGAACAACCCTGGAAACAGGGCGATCAGGGTGTTTCCAGAATAAGTTGCGAAAAACTGCTTTGCCCAATTTTTATCTTTTGGATTTTGAGCAGCTTCTTCAAAGATTTGCAAGAAAGATTTTTCTATGGAGTATCTTATTCTTTACCCTAAAAAACGGTTATCAAAAATCTTAAGGGATTTGCAAAATCTTTTTTAATAAAAAGAATATCCAATTTTTGGCAAGTGGATAAGGTAGTTGAGAAAAACATGGGCTAGCTGCTTAAGAACACCGCCTTATGCACGCGGTTCAGGAAGTGTTTTCAGCTCATGTCACCTTACCCCTTGTAGCTAAAGGATTCTATTTTCTCTAGGATTTTAGTTTCCAAAATTTTCAGAAATAGTTTTTCCATCCCTTGTGGGTAAAGGATTCTATATTCTTCAGAATTTTTAGTTTCCAAAAATTTGATGAATTGTGTTCCAAGCACTATAAAAGGCGGCTTCTTACAATCTTAGACACATCGGTTTTCAGAGAGAAAAAAATCTGAGTTCATGAGCTAAAACGTTTGAAAAGAAAACCAAGCCTTGTGAGTGAATTAATTGAGCTTTCAAAGTTGGCATACTAGGACTTCATTATACCCTATATTAGCTTAGTTGAGAAGTATTGTAATAGGGTGTTTTTTCTTTACATTCTTCTTTCACAAGAGTGAGTAGAATGTGTGTCCAAATCAAGGGGATTTTGAACGTGGGGTAACTTGTCTTAGGGAAGACAGGTTACGTGTGTTACAAGTTGTAATAAGGTGTGTTACTATTGTAATGTGATTAGCCCGTTTAGTGAAGTGTTTAAATCCTACACGAGGTAGGTCGTGGTTTTTAACCTCAGTTGGGCTAGAGGTGTTTTCCACGTAAAATCCTGTGTCCATTATTTCCGCATTCAATTTTGTTGGATTTTCGCTTCTGCTTATCTCAGAAACAACCTGTGCGAACAGGGTCTAAGACTGTTTGTCAGCAACTTGCGAAAATCGACACCACAATTCACCCCCCCTCTTGTGGTTGTGTACTCTCTAATTCAACAAGTGGTATCAGAGCAGGTTCTCCTTTGAAAAGCTAACACCTTTGAGAGATCCTTGAAGATGAGTACTCCACAAGGCATGCTTGAAGGTCAATCCATAACTCGTCCACCATACTTTAATGGCCAACACTATAGTTGGTGGAAGAATAGGATGGAAAACTACATCCAAGCCGAGGACTATGAGTTGTGGATGCTCATCAAGTATGGACCACTCATCCCTAAGAAAACAACTGAAGATGGAAAGTCAATCCCCAAGGAGCCTAAGGAGTTCAATGCTGAAGATTACAAGATGATGGAGAAGAATGCCAAGGCTAAGAAACTCCTATATTTTAGCCTAGGTCCTGATGAATATGCTCGCATATCTGAATGTGAGTCGGCCAAAGAAATCTGGGATGCTTTGCAAGTAGCTCACGAAGGGACCAATCAAGTAAAGCAATCCCCGATTGAATTGCTTATGAGAAAGTATGAGCTGTTCGAGATGGGTGATCGGGAAAGTGTGATGGACATGTACACTCGCTTCACTCACATAACGAATGAGTTGAAATCTTTGGGAAAATCCTTCACCACCGAAGAATTGGTAAGGAAGATCCTAAGAATTTTACCTCATTCTTGGGAAGCAAAAGTAACGGCCATCCAAGAAGCTAAGGACATGAACAAGATCACCCTAGATGAGCTGATTGGGAACCTCCAAACATATGAACTTAGGAAATATTCTCAACAGAAAGATGAGACAAAGAGAGAACGAGGTCTTGCACTAAAGGCCTTAGAAGATGATTCTGATTCTGAGGAGGAGGAGATTGCCATGATGACTCAAAATTTAAGAAGTTCTTCAAGAAAGTCAAAGAAAACATCAAAAGGAAGGACTTCGGCAAAGCCAGGAACACCCCTCGGGAACAGTTCACTGGGTGTTTCAAGTGTGGTAAGCTGGACCACATTGTGAGAAACTGCCCACTACACAAGGAAGAACAAGAACCCGAACACCCCAGAAAACAGGGGAGGAAACAGGGTGTAAGCAGCTCAGCGAAAAGGTTCTCAAAAGCTATGCTCGCGGCCTGGGGAGATTCAAGTGAGGATGAGGAAGGGTCTGAAGCTGGGGAAGCTGATGTAGCACTCATGGCAAGGAGTGACACTGATTCAGATGATGGGTCAACGGATAGTCTGACTCAACTCAAGAACAAGGTACGTGGTCTAAATAAATCAACTCTTGAGAAATTAGTGTACAATATAATGGATATATGTGCTGAATTAAAAGGGGATGTTCGAGATTTAGAACTTGAAAATGAAACCCTTAAATTAGAAAAGCTTGAAGTTGACAAAGAGACTCTTGCCTTGCATGAAAACATCAATGTGCTTAAAGAAACTCTACTCATGAAAGAAGAGACTTGTTCCACTAAACTGACTGAGCTAGAAAAAGAATCTCTTGACTTAAAAGGTAAGGTCGAGTCTTTGCTGGAAGAAAACAGAAACTTGCTTGAAAAAATAAAACACTTAGAATCGGACCTTGCCACAAACAAGCTCTGGAACAGGTCCTCAAGGGCGTTGGAATGGTTAAACACTCATCATAGTCAAAATAGAAGAGGACTAGGTTTTGTGCCTAAGATGACCTACCCAGTGAATAACAAATATGTGGGATTACCTGAAAATATTGTTTGTTTTCATTGTGGTAAAACGGGGCATTATCGATATGCTTGTCCTATAAAAAAGTATGCCATTAAAAAGAACTCAGTGCATGTAAAACAAATGTGGGTTAGGAAAGATGAGATTTACACGTCTAAAGGAATGCGACCCAAGTGGATTTGGGTTCACAAAACTAACCCTTGATTTGTTTTGCACGCTGAAGTGAGAGAGAACAACCCAGCAAACAACCCAACAAACAGTGCAGGAAACAGTCTAGGGAACAGGCAGCTGTGGTATGTTGATAGTGGGTGTTCGAGGCATATGACTGGTGAAAAATCCAATTTTCTCTCACTTACAACATCAGAAGGAGGGAATGTAGCATTTGGAAACGGCAAATTGGGACAATTGTCGGTATAGGTAAGATAGGTGAGTCACTTTCCCATTCAATTGACAATGTTTATTTTGTGGATGGTTTACACACAACTTGCTAAGTGTGTCCCAACTGTGTGATAAAGACAACCTAGTAGTGTTCTCTCCAACACGTTGCTTGGTTGTAAACATGAACACAGGAGATGTTGTGTTGAGGGGGAAGCGACATAAAAATGTTTATAAAGTGTGTATTTCTACTCTTCCCCAAAATAATTTGACTTGTTTGAGTGCCTTAAAAGATGATGTTATGCTTTGGCACAAAAGACTAGGTCATGCAAGCCACTCTCTTTTGAACAAACTTGTAACCAAAGATTTAGTAGTTGGCTTACCTTCCATCAAATTCAATGATGACAAGGTATGTGATGCATGTGCCAAAGGCAAACAAGTCAAAAATTCATTTAAGTCTAAAAAGTGTATAAGCACTACTCGACCCCTTGAATTAATACATATGGATCTATGTGGTCCAATGAGGATCATGAGCCGAGGTGGCAAGAGGTATGTGCTTGTGATAGTGGATGACTACTCTCGTTTCACTTGGACTTTGTTTTTTGCTTCTAAAGATGAAACTTTTGAAAAATTTCTTGCTTTCATTAAAAAGACTGAAAAGAGGGTAGGACACTCTTTGGTATGCATAAGGTCTGACCATGGTACAGAATTTGAAAATTCGAGCTTTATTGACTATTGTAATGAGCATGGTGTTGATCACAATTTTTCAGCTCCAAGAACACCCCAACAGAACGGGGTGGTAGAGCGCAAAAATCGTACTCTAGAGGACATGACTAGAACAATGCTTGTTGCTAGTGGTCTTCCTAGAAATTTTTGGGCTGAAACTTTAAACACATCATGTTACATTATAAATAGATGCATGATTAGACCTGTTCTTAACAAAACTCCTTATGAGATCCTCAAAGGAAGAAAACCAAATATTTTGCATTTGAGAGTTTTTGGGTGTAAATGTTTTGTGCATAATAATGGAAAGGATGCCTTAGGGAAATTTGATCCAAGGAGTGACGAGGCAATATTCCTCGGTTACTCCTCACATAGTAAGGCATACAAAGTGTTTAATAAGAGAACCTTGTGTGTTGAAGAAAGTGTGCATGTGCTTTTTGATGAAACTAACTCTCTAAGTGAGAATGATGCACAGGAGGAAGACCTCGAACTAGGTCTTGTTAAAAAGACATGCTGCTTCAAGATGAACCAGGTAAGGATCAACCTGAGAGATCAAGGCCTGAAGCTGTTCTTCAGGAAGGTAGGCAGGGTGTGAACCAAACAGGGGGAAACAGGGTGGAACCCTGTTCGGGACAACATCAGCCGAACCCTTCTGAGATAATTTCAGGAACAGGCTCCCAAACAGGCTTGGGAACAGGACCTGAACTTGTTTCGCCAAGTATTCCAGCTAGGATGGAGAGCATATCTGTGAACCCACTTTCACCACGATCATGGAAATACCAAAGTTCACATCCTCTTGATCAAATTTTGTCTGATATTAATGCAGGAGTTCAAACTAGATCTAGACTCAAAAATTTCTGTGCTTTCTATGCTTTTCTCTCAAAAATTGAGCCTAAGAATATTAATGAAGCTCTTGCAGATTCAGATTGGGTCACAGCCATGCAAGAAGAACTCCATCAGTTCGAAAGAAACAAGGTATGGCACCTTATGCCACGGCCAGAGGATAGAACAATCATTGGAACCAAGTGGGTGTTCCGTAACAAGCTAGATGAGTGCGGAACAGTCACTAGGAACAAGGCCCGGCTGGTGGTTCAAGGCTACAACCAAGAAGAGGGAATTGATTATGAAGAGACTTTTGCACCTGTTGCAAGGATGGAAGCCATTCGAATCTTGATAGCTTTTGCAGCCCACATGGAGATCAAGTTATATCAAATGGATGTTAAAAGTGCGTTTCTAAATGGGTACCTTAAAGAGGAAGTGTATGTCAAACAACCCCCCGGTTTTGAAAGTGATGAATTTCCTAACCATGTTTTCAAATTTGACAAGGCACTTTATGGTTTAAAACAAGCTCCTAGAGCTTAGTATGAGCGGTTGTCAAGCTTTTTATTGGAAAATAATTTTGCAAGAGGCAAGGTAGACAATACCTTGTTTCTAAAATCTAAGGGGAACATTTGTTGATTGTCCAAGTATATGTCGATGACATCATATTTGGTGCAACTCATCATGAATTGTGCAATGAATTTTCAAAAATGATGAGGAGTGAGTTTGAAATGAGCATGATGGGTGAGCTTAATTTCTTTTTAGGCTTGCAAATCAAGCAAACTTCAAACGGCACCATGATCCATCAACAAAAGTATATTAAGGAATTACTTAAGCGTTTTGGGATGGAGTCAGCCAAGCCCATTGATACTCCCATCTCTCCTTCAACTAGGTTGGTAATGGATGATGGTAGTCCCTCAGTTGAGGAGAAATCCTATAGGGGCATGATAGGGTCACTCTTATATCTAACTGCTAGTAGACCTGACATTGTTTTTAGTGTTGGTCTATGTGCACGTTTTCAGTCAAACCCTAAAGAAACTCATCTAAAGGCTGTTAAAAGGATTTTTAGGTACTTAAGACATACACCTGATCTAGCCTTATGGTATCCTAAAGGTTGCAACTTTGATCTTGTTGGGTATGCTGATGCTGATTACGCAGGTTTCTTGGTTGATAGGAAAAGCACCTCAGGTATGGCTCACTTTCTTGGACCTTATTTGGTATGTTGGGCAACCAAGAAACAACTCTCTGTTGCCTTGTCTACAGCAGAAGCTGAGTATGTGGCAGCTGCATCTTATTGTGCTCAGTTATTAGGGATAAGACAACAACTCAAGGACTTTTGTGTTGACATAGGATGCATTCCTATTTATTGTGACAATACAAGTGCAATTAACATTGCCAAAAATCCATGTCAACACAAAAGAACAAAACATATTGACATTCGTCATCATTTCTTGAGAGACAATGTTGAAAAGGGAGTGATCTCAATGAATTTTTGTGCCACTGAAAATCAAATTGCTGATATATTCACAAAGGCATTGAGTAGAGAACAATTTGAAAGGAATAGACTCGAACTAGGCTTAATTAGAACAACCTGACCAACCTGTTCTCTCTCCCTGTTTGCAAAATTTAAAAGTGACGGGTACAACATGTTAAATTTTTGTTTGCAATCAACTTGTGTGCTATGTTTAGCATATGTGAGGTTTGCAACTTGCTGACACTCGTTGAGGTCTAATGAGATTGCCCTTATTGTCCAATGTTACCGAGCAAGTAACCTCAAGAACAAGCATCAGGAACAGGTACGCCTCTTGTTTGTCAAATGTGTGCAACAAATTGAAAACTGCTAATCTCTTCCCGAGGCGTGCGCAATAAATGCTAAAGTCCGTTGCAAAAACGGGCAAAATCTTTTAAAGATTTCGCACGTCTCTCTCTCCCTTTAAAGCTCTTGCTCAATCTCTCACCTCCACCGAAACTCTCTTGCTTTGAAACTCTGTTCAAGAAACCCTAATCTCTCTCCTTCCTCTGAAAAATGGCGTTCCCCATTAGCTTCGAGAGCTCCTCGACCTTGACCCAGGGCAACCAGACACAGGGCACAGCCTTGCAAACAGCCACAGCCCTGTTTGCACCTACACAATTTCTGACGGCCCTCATAGAAGGTAAAAATACTGAACCTCATCGATCCATTGCCTATAAACCTTTTGGGTTTTTGAAAAGTATCGACCTTAGAACAGTGAATTTGAAATTGGAAGACATCCCGTACAAATTTGGGTGGGAATTGATTTTGTTTGGTGAAACGGGCGCATGTCAACCCCAAGAACTTGTTGGGCATCTGAAAGAGAAATTGGGGCTTTAGATGAACTCTTTCTGTTGGACCATGGGTTAGATGACATCAATTCGTTTGGGCTATTTCCTGAGTAGGAAACAGGGTCAGAAACAGGGCCTGAAGTTTTTAAGGATGACCTAGGGGAGGATTTGTCAAACAAAACAAAGGGGGAAGTAGTGGTCAAATGGAGGAGTCCCCTGTTAAGCCTGCACAAGCCACACCGGTAACACAAACCGGTGAGAAATGTAAATGGTACAAAATTGTGGCTAGGCGTGCTAGAGTACCAAGAACACGACCACCATCAAGGCCTAAAAGCGGCCAGACTGAAGCGCCCTCAAAAAGTGAACCCCCTGTCAAACCAAAACCACAAATCCCCTCTTCGGCCAAACCCACAAACAGACCCACAAGAAAATCAGCCCGAATAGCTTTTCACTCCACTCCTCGTCCTGCCAAACAGTCAGCCCCTGTTGTTGAGGAGATTGATTCCTCCTCTGAGCCTTCATCAGATAGCGACACTGAGAACACTGCCTTCAAACAGGGCACGCCCGTGTTCTCAGAGTCCTCAGAGGATAAGCCTCTTCCTATACCAAAACCATCACCCCTCAAAACTCCCAAGAGAAAAGCCTCCCTCAAACATGCCTCCACCCAAGACCCTCCTACTGAGCCCTAACCTAAACGAGCCAAGAAATCTACCCCGTCTGCAATCTCAGCCAAACTGACCCAATTGATTCAGAGATGGGTTGTCAGGGGCAAAATTTTTAAAGGTAAAATATTTTGAGAAACAGGGTCTGGGGGTGTTTCTGCACAAGCTGCGTGCACAGGGGTTGTATGAGTTGTTTACAAACACCCAGCTGGGGTGTTCTGTACATGAGTTGGCAGAGTTCTATGCCAACTGCACTGTCACCGAAGGAGTGGTGACAAGTATTGTTAATGGGCAACAGCTTCGCTTTGATGCGAAGATATTAGGGAAAATTCTGGGGATTCCCTCCACGGGCTTTGATATATATGTGAGAGAAGACAAGACTATTATAGGGACAGCCAGGCTGCTGGAGCTCTCCCAAAAATTTAGCCAGCAATCAAGCCTCCAAACGCCCAAGTCTGTGAAGAAAAGGGACATGACATCGCTCCATCAATTGCTATTTTGGTTTATCATCAAGAATGTCATCCCCAGGGGCCAGGGTTGCAATCTTACTGATGCCATGGATCAATGTTTGATGGATCTGATGGACACGGAAGTGCAAATTAACCTTCCTGTCATCATGATTCGACATATTGCAAGAATTGCAAACACTTCTAGGTAACATGACCGGGGATACGGCTTCTTTCTGACTAGTGTGTTTGAGCACTTTGAGGTGACACTGCAGAAGAAGGTGGGCGCTCAGTTCATTGATGAGATCGGGAGTAACACCCTTATGGGGTGTGGGTATGCTTTGATTGAGGGGTCTACCTCAGAACAGGGGACCAGAACACCCCGTCCTCCTGTTCCTGGCAGTTCCTCAACCAAACTTGAGGCTGCTTTGGAAGAAAACTCTCGCCTCAGTACTGAGCTTAACGCTGTAAAGGCTACCCTGGATGAGGAAAAAGCTCTAAATGCAAAACGCCATGCAGATCTCCTCGCCCTTCTCTCTTCACTTTCAGCAAAATTTTCTCCCTCTGCTCCTTGAACACCCCTCATGAGCTGTTCCCATCTGTTGTTCTCATAGCCTGTTCTCACTTCTCTTGGTGAATCAGTTTGTACTCTGTTGCACTCTTTTGATGAATGACAGGATATCTTGTTTTTTTATTGGCTTTGCCTTGCTTGCTTTTTGTTGTGAATTGCTTGTGTGTGACTAGGATGGCCAATCTCATTACCGTACCAAAACACTTGAGTGTATCGCCTGTTGCCTTTCCTCCATTACCCAAGTGGTGGTGATAGCAAACACCCTCTGTTTGACTGTTCGCCCCTACTTTTTAATGATGCCAAAAGGGGGAAGATAGGATGACCAATATTGTTTTAGTTTTGCCATGGACGAGTTAAATTTCTTACACTCTTTCGATACTGACTGCTTCATGTGAATTGTCGGTCCTATAAATAATTGGCACTAATCACTTCAATTGTCCTTGAAAGTCAATATGGTCACTTGGTTTGTCATCATCAAAAAGGGGGAATTTGTTAGAATGTATAAGGTTTTGATGATAACAAATCCAAGTGTTGTAGTAGTTGTTGTTGTTCCAAACAGGCTTTACCAACAGGGTCTTACTGCCGTTCTTCAATATATTAAAACTGCTTGACTAATGGTTTATCAAGAACAGGTACTCAAGTCAGCGATGTAAGAACAACCATGAGGAACAGGCTCTGTAAGGTGTTTTGAAGCATATCCTGAGAAGTGTTTGAAACATAAGATATGTGCAGCTGTGACAAACAGGTTCCGTGCGGTGTTTGAAGCATATTCTGTGAAGTGTTTGCAGCAAAGTCGTTCTACAAGATGACTAGTGGTTACAACAAGATGTCTTGATCTGATTTGGTTTTATATTTTTAGACTCTTGTTAATATGCCAATTAGAAAGTTTTAATTTACCACTCACTGGAAACGGTTTTGCTTTTCGGAAAATATTTCGGATCACCCTTCAGAACAACCCTGGAAACAGGGCGATCAGGGTGTTTCCAGAATAAGCTGCAAAAAACTGCCTTGCACGATTTTTATCTTTTGGATTTTGAGCAGCTTCTTCAAAGATTTGCAAGAAAGATTTTTCTATGGAGTATCTTATTCTTTACCCTAAAAACGGTTATCAAAAATCTTAAGGGATTTGCAAAATCTTTTTGAATAAAAAGAATATCCAATTTTTGGCAAGTGGATAAGGTAGTTGAGAAAAACATGGGCTAGCTGCTAAAGAACACCGCCTTATGCACGCGGTTCAGGAAGTGTTTTTCAGCTCATGTCACCTTACCCCTTGTAGCTAAAGGATTCTATTTTCTCTAGGATTTTAGTTTCCAAAAATTTCAGAAATAGTTTTTCCATCCCTTGTGGGTAAAGGATTCTATATTCTTCAAATTTTTTAGTTTCCAAAAATTTGATGAATTGTGTTCCAAGCACTATAAAAGGCGGCTTCTTACAATCTTGGATACATCGGTTTTCAAAGAGAGAAAAAATCTGAGTTCATGAGCTAAAACGTTTGAAAAGAAAACCAAGCCTTGTGAGTGAATTAATTGAGCTTTCAAAGTTGGCATACTAGGACTTCATTGTACCCTATATTAGCTTAGTTGAGAAGCATTGTAATAGGGTGTTTTTTCTTTACATTCTTCTTTCACAAGAGTGAGTAGAGTGTGTGTCCAAATCAAGAGAATTTTGGACGTGTGGTAACTTGTCTTAGGGAAGACATGTTACGTGTGTTACAAGTTGTAACAAGGTGTGTTACTATTGTAACGTGATTAGCCCGTTTAGTGAAGTGTTTAAATCCTACACGAGGTAGGTCGTGGTTTTTAACCTCAGTTGGGCTAGAGGTGTTTTCCACGTAAAAATCCTGTGTCCATTATTTCCGCATTCAATTTTGTTGGATTTTCGCTTCTGCTTATCTCAGAAACAACCTGTGCGAACAGGGTCTAAGACTGTTTGTCAGCAACTTGCGAAAATCGGACACCACAATTCACCCCCCTCTTGTGGTTGTGTACTCTCTAATTCAACAGTTATAGATGGAGTTCACATACCAAATATCATTTTGCATGAGAAACAAGTTCAATATATCGGGCGAAAGGGTGTGCCAACTCTTATGATTGTATATAATTTTAATATGCAATTTACTTTGTTATTGGTGGTTTTTCAGCCATTCCACATAGTTCAAGAGTTAATTCATGATAACAATTACAATTTTTCAACCCTAATTATCTCACTAATTTTCATTTACTAACAATGAGGCATAAGTATTTTAGGATTTTTGTTTTATGACACTTTCTAAATTGTGTAAGTAAATGCTACTTGTTGACTCGAGTTATCCTCTAAGGAATTGTTATTTAGTAGCTTCTAAGGGAGAAAGATATCATTTGACACAATTCGAGATATGTCACTTGGTCATCAAGAAGTATTCAATTATATTATACATCCATCGTTAAGAAGCATAATTGAAAGATAGTTAGCGGTATTGACGAAAAAGCAAAATGTTTTGAAATCTATGCCAAATTACAAATTTGAAACACAAAGGGATATAGTTGTAACTTGTATGACATTAGATAATTCTATACAATGATAAAAACAAACTGATCGATATTTTCTCAAGGTTTTCAATGAGACATACATGCGAAATATAAAGCTTGGCAATGATGCTGAAAAGAAGAATGTTACCTCTAGTAGAGATACCCATCTTCAAGACATTATAGAAATGAAAGAGCTGAGAAATCAAATTGTTTAATTACATATTTGTCAATAATTACATCCTCCAAACAACCCCCCAAAAAACTTCTACATGAATATAAGACTTTGGGATTTGATACATTACCCATGCATGCACTCTTTAAGAAAAAGAAAGAAAGGACAAATATTAAATATTAAATATTAAATAATAAATATTAAACAAAAATAAAAAATGAAGTTTTTTTGTTCAAATCAATAAAAAATAAAGGTGTTTGTGTTAATATACGTCCATGTACAAAATTAATGCATAAGTAATAAAAAAGTTATCGATTTGATCTATAGAATAAACTGAAGATATAGTTACCTAATGCTTCACTAAGGGCCTATTTTTTCTGTTAGGAAATATGGGTTGATGAATGAGTAAAATTGGTTGAGATTGATATAAGTGAATTGAAGTTGGTATATTTGTTTTTTTCCTTAGTGTTAGCCGAAGTGGGTTGAACTTGGTTGAAGTGGGAAAATGTTGTGGTGTCTCTCTCTCTCTCTCTCTCTCTCTCTCTCTCTCTCTCTCTCTCTCTATATATATATATATTGTTGGCTAGAAGTTGGTTAATGTAGGAAAGTGGGGATATTTTTTTGGCATCATATTTATGACATTTTTTTATTTGTATAATTCTCGCACACACAGATTATTGATTTTATATATGAATTAATCTAATGTAAAATACTAGTTCAATTTTAGCATGATGTAAAAAAAAGATAAAATGGTAATTTAGGAAAAAAATGAAACATACATTATCTTATCTATATGCAATCATAGAGAAATGCACTTTCAAACAATGTTTGATTTTTCAAACACCTCCCCAAGCAGCCCCTGTCCGCAACCACCATGTACTAAGGTCGTCTGCAACCACCATGCACTTAGGTATGTTTCTCTATCCATCACTCTCTGTCTTTACCTTAGGCCCCACCCAGATCTGAAAATGGTAATTGAGCAAGTTATGGTTAAGATAATTATTTATGACATTTTGCATAAAAAACTATTTATGATATTTTTTTAATTTTTTCATTGAAGGAACTTTTATACGTATAATTTTTACACAACTAACTTTTACATGATAATTTATAAAATTGTAAAAATTTGGAAGGAGATGGGTTAAAATTGGTTGAAGTGGATTGAAGTTAGTTAAAGTTAGTTAAAGTTGAAATTTTTTTGTTAAAGTGGGTTGATGTGGGTTAAAGTTGGTTGAAGTTTTTCTATTAAGATTTACCAACAAAAAGAATAAGCCATAACTCTCTTGTATGCCAACTTATGTTTGGATGCTAGTAGACAAAATCTCATACACTCTTATGTCTGACTATGTGGACATCAAAATCATATCCTTGATTAAAGACGGATCTCATACTTGCATATTGCCTGTGCTGTCACTCGGTGATGATAGCAAGCTAACTCACTGAAGGCCAAATGATACTAACTGAGGGGAAAATTCTAAGAGTTTTAAAACTAATACAACGTAGAAAAACTTTCAAATTGGAAAAATTACAAAAATTTAGGTTTTGAATAATTTTTCATCAGGGGGTTCGAATTCGAGATCTTGAGAATGAGTTAACAGAAAAGTAATGAGTAATGTGGTGCATTGCCTCATGATGAGGCTCTTGCAAACAAATCTCATAAATCTATTCTCCGATCTAGCGACATAACCAATTGTGCTGCTAGATCCAACAACAAGTTTTGCAAGTCTTGTGGTTTCACGATAAATTTCACTAGATTTGACTTACTTACTACCACATGATTTTCACACATTTTATTTGATGGTTGATCAAATCAAACTAATCGAGGAGTAAAAGCCAAAATCATTCTTGATGATTTAATCTAAATTTTTCTACCCTATTTTAAAATATTTGATTGAACAAAATTATTTTATTCTTTGCTTATTGAAATGCTTTGCTTAGCTAAGTCACTTTGCTACCATAATAAATAGAGGTCTTCCCTCTTCATTTTGGATTATCATGACCTCCCAGTACACAAGGGTGACCACCCTTCTTCTTTGATCACTCCACACATTTTCTCTTTAAGTTTTAGTTAATTTGCAATAATGAACCTCTACAAAAATCCCTACATACTCTCGACAATAATCCTCTTTGGACATGACATTCATCCTACGTGAACAAACTTGGGAAAGAGGAATCAAGATCATCACTATGCTAACCGCTTGGATCGAGGTAGATCTTGAGGGTTGATAATTGAAAAAAATAGATCATTTATTTTGTTGAATTTATTGTTTTACCAATTCATAATCATGCTCTTATTCGACCATCCATAATTCTTGAATGCATTTTTCATTTCTTTTAGTATGTTCAATAAGATTATGCCAATAATAAAGCGTAAACTAAAATTTGTTGCTTTTCTTCTATGTTTCTTTTCATTATGAAATGGTTCATTCGAACAAATGACCACAGAAAATAATCTTCTTGATATTTGCTCAATAATAACTATGAGTTTTGAAACTTTTTCTTAATCAAATAACTACCACGAGGTTAAGTGCGATTATAGTGAAGGCCATTGTAGGAAAATGTTGTAGTTACCTATAGATTAAGTCAACAACGATACCTTACTCTTCAACATTTCTCCACATGTCTTTATTTCCTATATTGTTGCATTTTTATTAAATTTTTAAATTTTTTTTCTTTGTCATTTTTTTCTTCTTTTGATAGTTTTTGATTCAAGCACATAACAATTCAAGATGTGTATCATGTTATTTCTTGATTTTGGTTGTAAACAACATGGATAAAAAAATTGAAAATGTTTCCAAAGTGACACAATATTGCAACAAGCGGGATGAAAGAGAGCATACGATTACTTGGATTCGTGTTTGAGTAAAAAAATTAGGAATGGAAGCAAGAGTTTCGATTGCTCTAAAGCATGTTGTTGTCCTTGTTGAGTAGGCGTATATTGGAGGCTGATTCCAGGTAATTTCAATTAAATTACGTTTAATAAAACTTTTCGATTATTGTGTACTTTTTAGAAATTCATTATGTGTTTTTTTATCCTCCACATTCCTATTAAAAAAATTTCAAGAGGTAAACTAAAATTTTAACAGTTTTTGTTTTGACAGGGACTCTTATGGATTTGCTGTAAGACCACAACACCTTCAAAGATACAGAGAATACGGTGACATTTACAAGGTAATGTTAAGGGAAAAACTTCAGCAATTCAGATTTCTTTTTTGTTTTTTTTGAAAGTTTTGTTTATTCGATTCAATTGCATCACTATTCGTGATGCTTATCATTTAGTAATGAGGTTGAAATCATACCCCTCTTCACGCATATATAGTTCTTTTAGAATGGAAACATTTCCTAATCAATAATTACTCTTTATGTTCTAATCTTGAAAGACTTGATCACCTTCTTTTTTTTAAAAAAAAATAAAAAAGTAGCACAATCCATCTCCCGAGCTTCTTCCTAGCATTACCTCCAGGCTCCAATGGTGTCGCTAAAGCTTAGCAAACTCCAACCAAGGTTTGATAGCCTATGATAACTTAAGCGGTCCATCATACACAATGCAATTCTAGTCAAATAAAGGTTAACGGTGGAACGTTGAAGCGTAAATAGAACATGGTATATATAAATAAATGAAGAGAAAAACTATACCCTACCACCCTTGTTCATGTTTTCACCATTGTAATTCAGTTGGCTCCCCTGGATGCTTCATCTACTTAGGTTTAAGAGGATAGAAGATTGATTTGTAATTTAATCCTAGTGCCTCACAGTTAGGTTTAAGAGTTTTATGTGTAAGAGTTCTCACTAGAATGGTTCTCATCCTAAGTAGATTATTACACTTGTATTCTTTTTTGTCGATTATCCTCTGGGTCTTAAATGGTAAGAAGCCAGGGTAAGTGGATCTCAGCATAATATGGTAAAGCTAAGCTTAGTCCTTAAATGCCCTGACAACCTCGCAAAAGAAGTTACTGCCACTTGGAGTCAAATGTTGGTTAGAAAACAAATCGACTTCTACTAAGCTATGTGGTTCATATGCATTACACATATATTTCCTATGCTTATCCTATAAAAAGAATTTTGTTCACAAGGTGTTATTTTTTGGTACTCTAGTATGCATCAGTCAATAGAAAGGGATAGGTAAGTGAAAACATAATAGTCCTTGTAGCTTTTTATTCATTAAACATAAATGTTTATCTAAGACTTCTACCTTGCAATAGGAAGAGAGGCTAGATCTCGACATACTCTGGTAGAGTCAAGCTTAATCCTTAAATGTCCTGACAACCTCGCAAAAGAAGTTATTGCCACTTGGACTCAAATGTTGGTTAGAAAACAAACAGACTTCGGGGGTATTTGGTAACAACAACTGTTTGGGAAAAAATAACTGTTTGGGAGGATTTTAACTATTTTGATCAAGTCAAACAGCTAAAAAGTGTTTGGTAAAGAGGTGTTTACAATAACTGGTTGCTCCAAAAAGCTCTTTTTAAAAAGCTATTCCCATTAACCTTTTGAGAAGAGCTTTTTATAGAAATGACATAATTGTCTATAAGTTTGGAAAAATTACACGCATCTCATTAAAAACTAATTCATAAATAAGGGCATAGATGAAATTTTACTAACATATTTTTAGAAACAGCTAATTTTTACCAAATATTTTTCTAAAAACAGCTAATTCAAACAGCTAATATAAATAGCTAATTCAAACAGCTAATAGCTAACAGTTAACAGCTAACAGCTAACAACTGTTTATCAAACAGGGCCTTCTACTAAGCTATGTGGTTCGTATGCATTGCATATATATTCCTATAAAAATTACATATTACTCATATAATTTTTCTAATGAAATGATCTTAGTTATGCATGTATGTAATTTAATTACCTCTTTCGCATTTGTTTAAAATTAGAGATGAGGAAACCATTTAGAACTTACGTAATTATGTTGCCTATATACTCTTACAAGCTATTTGTTACTTCAGCAAGAGGAGGAAGAACGATCTGAGAAGTGGAAAAACTTCATTGAATTGTGTTCAGAGTCTACTAAATCACCTAGTCTTATTGAGGAATTGAAAGTTGACCCAGGGAATCCTAAAGAAGGGGATGATTCAATTGGTCCTAAGTCTACTTCTAGGATCCAGACCGCAAGTGGAATTGAAAAGAAGGTGCCAGTTGTTAAAGAAAAGAAACTCCAGAGGGTTCAAACTTGGGTGCCAATTAGAGCATTGCTTATCCCCATTGAGACACTAATGAGTGTTCGCGTTAAGAAGAAATTATGCATAAAAAATAAGCATGCACATACAGAGCAAACACCCTCGCGACCAATTGATTTTGACATAATGTGTCCAAGGGAGAATTTCAAGGAGGATCTTAAGGAGTTACGACACTGCAAGGTTACATCAAATGAAAATTACATAGATAAGGCAATGAATATGGGAGATAGCAACATAAATGAAGGCCTTTGTATTATTGGTAATACAATGACCTCTGAGCATCTTTTTCCTTGGGAAGAGGAACTAGAGTCCCTTGTCCATGGAGGTGTACCCATGTCTCTTAGGGGAGAGGTAACGTCTATGTTTGTTTATTATTACTAAATAATTATTGAGAGTTTTCTGATCTTGCTGCGATTCTTTCAATTCATACAGGTGTGGCAAGCATTTGTTGGTGTACGAGTGCGAAGAATAGAGAAATATTACCAACAATTGCTCTCTCAAGGAGAAGATGCTGGACATAGTAACAATGAAGATGGCTCATACGAAACTTCATCTAATAAATGGATAAAGCAGATTGACAAGGTCAATAGATGCATCAACCTTGGATAGATTTATGCCATTCAATCTCTCCAGTTGTAGGTGATTCTTCATTAACTTTAGTTTGTGATCAAGATTTTCTCCCTAAGCTGATTTTGTTTTCTCTTTGTAGGATTTGCCTCGCACATTTCCGGGTCATCCTGCATTAGATGATGAAGGAAGAAACTCCTTGCGCCGCATACTTATGGCGTATGCTCGACATAATCCCTCTGTTGGATATTGTCAGGTATTTGGCACAAAAGATATCATATATGAAGGGATTCATAGTTTGGTTCTTTCTACCCATCATTTGTCTTTATGTGCATCTTTTTTTAATTAGCACTCTTATTTCATTCTACGTACATTGGTTAAGAATTTAAAGTTAAAGAACACTATCAACATATGATTATCTCATTTTTGGTGGAGTATGTTGAATATTTGAAAGTAAATGAATTGCAATGTGAACATGTATTCATGGTAGATACTTGTGATATATTATGAGTCACATAGATAAAACCTAACTTATGTAGATATTCTCTATAGCTTTGAGTTGCTTCCTTTGAACATTTTAATTCTAATTTGCTCTTTATTTCCAAAAGTTGGTTTTCCCTTGATAAGTTTTTGGTTCAAATTATGTGTTATAACAGTATGTTTGTTATTGCGCCTAGTACTAGTATCGGAAACCAGTGTCCTAGTATTGGCATGTTCAGTCAACGGTATATTTATTATTGTTGGAAACTAGTCTCCCAGTCTTGACATTTTTAGTCCTTAACCTCTGACTTGAAACTTTACCATATTTTTTATTTTCTTTTTTATTCCTTGCTATTATTTTATTATTTTTCTTCCAACAATACGCTTAATTATTATACTCTAATACACTTATAAGAATCTAGCTAATCTGTTTTTAAAAAAATATTTTTATGAAGTTTTATCTTTCTACTAATCATTATCATTGGTTGTTACGTTGCACAGGCCATGAATTTCTTTGCTGCCTTGCTACTACTTTTGATGCCGGAGGAAAATGCTTTTTGGTGAGTTTCATACTCATGTTTGTTGTAGTACTAGTTATCAAGCACGATCGATGATATGATTATGTTCAAAAAGATAAAGTTTTCATTAAAGAAATGTTAATGATACCAACCTTATGACAACTCAACAAAGGAGGTGCTTGGAAGAAACAACTTAGGTCAAGTCATATGAAAAAATTAAGAAACAATGTGTGTGTGTGTGTGTGTGTGTATATATATATATATATGTATATATATGTATATATATGTATATGTATATGTATATGTATATGTTGGCAAAACTTTAAAAGACATACCTTAGAACAGAAGCGAATTTATCGACTTGTTGCCTTTTGTTCCACTAAGCGTGTTCTTCAAAATACCGGCGGCTACCAGAGTCCCGGCAATAAACCACGTCTTAAACCCGTCAAAACTCTGATGGTGGTTTGTGCATTCTTTGTTTAGAGAGAAGGTATGCGTGGGAGAGTTGTCTTACAGTTGCTGACCTGTGTGTCTTCTTATTTTTTCTCTTGGCACTCTTTGTTATGTAACACTTAGGTACATAACTGACTCCCTGAAAAATAGGCAAGAAATCAGCCCCATTAGAAGCCCCCATTAATTAGGGAATCTCAATGTGGCCGTTCCATATATTTCAGTTATCAGCTCCCAATCGGCCACATAAGCTGTAACAAAATCTCTATGACAATGTTTCTCTTAAACGCATCATACCAGGAATAAGACGTGCGACCAAAAAGTAGCAAGTAGTGCTTTGTTAAGTCACCATCAAACTAACAAAACACTTTCAAAAACTGACAACACCCTAAACCATCCAAAATATCACCCGAGGCATACATTGTCCCTTTATGCCCGCTAATATGTCAGATGATTATACTCCGAATATAATCGTCCAGGTTGATATGGTGAATATGCAATGGCTTTCTTATTGACTCATGGTATTATATCTCAATAGGATTGCTTTCCTAATGTGTTCCGTTGAGCTGTATAAATCTGTAGCTCTTGGAGTGCACATTAATTAGCAACATCTAATTAAGACCTCATGCCATAGCCCTAAGTCAAAGGAAATTGTTACATGAAACACCTATGTTTCGGGGATCACACAATGACAAGGAAGGGAATCAGTTGTCAGTCCACTAGGTCAACTTTAACACACATAGTATGAAATGTGTGTCATGGTACAACTCCCACTGAGCTGAACCTGTCACTTTCTATACCATGCAAATCACAAGTCCAGTTTCTCCTTAAAACTAACTCGAGTTACTGGATTAATGTACTGAACGTAACCTTGACACTCAAAATTCGGTTTAAGGCTTCGATATAAGTTGTGTTATATCCGATTTACTCAAATCTCATCTTAGACTTACTAAGACGACTATTCCTCGACATCATTCGTACCACCAAAATACGATGATAATCAATATTGCACACTTAGTGCCAATATGATTAAGTCTCATCCTACCTGCTACTTAAGCGCTAGGGTTGATTATCCGTGTGATAAGATAATCAGAAGCCTAGTGACATTTAGATATGCATAATCAAGCAACCAAAGTAAAGTGATGAACATTTAGTAAAAGAAACATCAGTCCTTATTACAATGAAAATGTTCATTACATACATGTCCAAATAAAAATAAGGTATCCTAATTAACTAAACTCTATGGAGACCTAAACTCACCATATGAGTTTTGAACACATCTTTAGGAGTTGGTTTAGTTAATGGATCCGCAATCATCTTATTAGTTGATAAATACTTTACAACAACTTCCTGCAACTTTATGGCGTCCCTTACAAAATGATAACGCCTCTTAATATGCTTGGCCTTCCTATGGAATTTAGGATTCTTAGCATATTGGATAGCAGCAGTATTATCGCACCACATTTCCATAGGGTCATCAACTCTTGGAGTAAAATTGAGATCCTGGAGAAAACTCATTAGCCAAATCGCCTCCTGAGCGGCGAGGCAACAAGCAACATATTCCGCCTCCATAGTTGATAAAGCTGTGTAATCTTGCTTCTTGCTACACCAAGATAGGGCTCCCCCACCAAGGGTGAAGACATATCCAGAGGTAGACTTAGACTCATCTAAATCGCCCCCCCAGTTAGCATCAGAATATCCCCTCAACTTTGGGTCCCCTCCTTGGTAGCAAAGTACCAAGTCAGTAGTCCCTCGAAGATAATGCATTATCCTTTTGACGGCTTGCCAATGAGCAGTTCCCGGGTTACTTTGGTAACGAATTACCAAATCAACCGCAAAACAAATATCAGACCGTATACATAACATGACATACATTAGGCTTCCAACAGTACTAGCATATGGAACATTGCTCATAATCTATTTTTCATCATCTATTGTTGGGCATTGTTCTAGACTTAAAGTTAAACCCTTTTCAACTGGAGTATCAACGGGTTTGGAATAATGCATCCGAAAATATTCTAAGATCTTCTCAATATATGCCTTCTGGCATAAACCAAGAAGTTTCCTAGGATGATCTCTGACTATTTCTACTCCTAGGACATACCTAGCTTCACCCATGTCCTTCATCTCAAAGACAAAGGACAACCACCGCTTGGTGGCATTGATCATCTCCAAGTTACTTCGAGCTAGTAGAATGTCGTCGACATACAAAGTAAGAAACATAATTCCTACATTTGTTTTCTTGACATATATACAGTGGTCGTCTGAAAACCATGGTTAAGCCAAACTCAGTGATGGCTTCATGGAATCTAAAGTACCACGCTTTAGAAGACTGTTTGAGATCATATATGGACTTGTTAAAACGACAAACTTTATCTTCTTGTCCCTTTGATACGAAACCAATAAGCTAGTCCATATAAATCTTTTTCTCAAGATTCCCATTAAGGAAAGTAGTCTTTACATCCATTTGGAACAATTCTAAATCCAAATGGACAACCAGTGCTAGAAGTAGACGAATAGAGGCTAATCTCACTACAGAAGAAAAGGTCTCTTCATAATCTACTCCCTCAACTTGGGTGTAACCTTTCGCCATTAAACGGGCTTTGAACTTATTGGGTGATCCATCTGCCTGACGTTTTATTTTGAAAACCCATTTATTTCCAATTGCTTTTCGTCCGGGAGGAAGATCGACGAGTTCCCAAACTTGATTTCTTGCCATTGAGTCCAACTCATCCCTCATGGCATCCATCCACTCTTTATGATTTGGTGAATCTATAGCCTCTACATAAGAGGTCGGTTCTTCTATTTCCAAAGGCATGCAGAAGAAAATGTCCTCTTTGATTTGAAAAGCATTGAGGAACTCTTCCGTGCTCACTTATTCGAATTAACTTAGGACTTTGTAGCCTTGTTGGTTCAAGTTCAGAATCCCTCACCCTTTTTCTTCGAGGTACAGAACCTTGAATAGGAGAAGGATCACTCCCACTAACCCCTTGGGGTGTGGGTTCGTGAGAATGAGGTCTATCCTTATGTTCATCTACCGGAGATTGAGGACTTTCCTTGTTCTCTGGTTGAATATCCTGAGCAGACAAGTCTCCTCCAGTAGGGATGGTAGGTACTCTCCCACTATCTCTATCATCTAGTGGAAAACCATTATCCTCGGTGGCAGGTTTAGTATATAAATCCTCCCCCTCACCGAGAGATAAGTTTTATTGTAACTCATACAAATGCAAGTCCTTTTTGACTTCACCAATACTTGAGAATTCATCCTCAAGAAAGTCAACATTTCGGGAACTAACTTCCTTCATGCCGCCATTGGGATGTTCTTCGTACATTACATAGCCTTTTGAATGTTCTGGATATCGAATAAAGACCATCTTTATGGCTCTTGGACCAAGCTTACCATATTTATGAGTTGAGTTATGCAGATAGCCTGCCGAATCCCATGGGTGCAAATAGTCCAAAAGAGGTTTTCTACAATTCCATAACTCATATGGAGTAGTTGAAACACTCTTATTGGGCACACGGTTTAAGATGTAAGTTGTTGTAAGCAACGCATCACCCCAAAAACTAACTGAAAGATTAGCTTGAGCCATCATTGACCTGACCATGTCAAGTAATGTACGGTTCTTATACTCAGCAACACTATTTTGCTGAGGAGTGCCACGAATTGTAAGATGTCTAGTTATACCATTTTCCTCACAAAACCCTTGAACATATCAGAGAGATACTCACGACCATGATCGGTCCGAAGAGTCTTGACCCTTCGTTCCAACTTGGTTTCTACTTCCGCCACAAAGCGTTTAAACACATCTAAAGCTTCATGACAATGCAATAATAGATACACATATCCATATCGTGAAAAATCATCTATTAAAGTGAGAAAATAAATAGCACCATTACGTGCCTTTACATTCATAGGTCCGCAAATGTCGGAATGAATGAGTTCTAAGGAACCAAGCACCCTAGAAGCCTTACCAAAAGGTTTCTTGGTTGCTTTACCGGCTAGACAAGGTTCACATCTAGGCAGCCTAACCTTAGTAAGCTGGCCTAATAAACCCTCTTTAGCTAGTTTGGCCATTCTATCTTGGCCAATATGACCAAGTCTAGCATGCCATACAACAGAGTCATAATTTGAATCAACAGATGAAACAAAAACAGAAGACGTATTATTACAATAATAATGTTCATCCAAGTCTAAAACAAGGAAATCGTCTAATAAAGATGCATGGCCAAACAAATTGTCACCATACAAAATATCCAAACCATCAGTTCGAGAAACAAATTGAAAACCTAATTTCATTAAAGAGACATAAGACACTAAGGAACATCGCACCCCAAGTGCAGAGAGAATGTCGTGAAGAAGCAACGAATTCCCTCCATGCAACTTGAGCTAATACGTTCCGACTCCTAGAACGTCTTCTGCAGTCCCATTTCCAAGAGTTATGGTTTGTAACCCCATCAGATAAGGGTGAAAGTCTACAAACCTAACTCAATCTTGAACTATGTGCTTGCTGGCTCCCGAGTCTACAATCCAGTTAGGAAAAGATTTAGCAACAAATGCATGGGAACAAACAAGCAGTTCAACAGGAGGAAATGAAGAAGGTACCTGAGAAGGCTCGGGACAATCCCGAGCATAATGGCCCCTCTTCCTACAGTTATAGCACGTCACACGTGCCATATTTTTCTCCACTTTGCCCTTAGTTTTTGGTTGCTTCTTAGCAATGCCACCTTTAGGGCCAAGTTTCTTCGAAGGATGAAGACTCTTCTTCTTCCCTCGCTTAAACTTGTTGCCCTTAGGCTTATCCACTCTAGCAACTAATGCTACAGGAGGAGGAGCAGAGGCCTTCAAGCGCTCCTCTTCCACCTCTAGGTGCTTAGTGATCTCAGCAAACGTTTTGATGTTCTCATTGTGAGTCATCAAGGTGATGAACGGTTTCCATCTGTCGTCTCCAGCGGGAAGTGCATGAAGCACATTCGCTCGCTGTTCACGTTCGGAAATGTCCACACCAGCGGCTTTCAAGTCTCGAAGCATGGCCTGCATGGTTCGGACATGCTTAATTATACTTCGGCTTGAGCCTATCGAGTAAGTCATCCACTTAAGATGCAATGCTCGAAGCCTTGTTTCCAAAGTTTGACCGTACCTGAAACAGATATTATCCCACATTTCCTTAGCAGTGGGATAAATCTCAAACTCACCGATCAAATCGTCATGCATGCAATACAACATAGTATAGCGTGCCTTACGATCTTTCTTGCACCATTCTTGGTACGAAACCAAGTTGGCCTGATACTCCTTAGTGGAAGTAATGTCCTTGTTCTCTTTGTCTTTTGTCGCAGGGGCAGACGTCGTGGCCGTCAAGTGTTCTAACACCTCATGCTCGTTCAGAAGAAACTGAATCTTCCGACACGACATGTCGTAGTTGGAGCCATCCAGCTTTTCATTGGTGGACAAATCACTAATCATGGAAGTTTTAGAAGCCATACCTACAAATAAGAAAATGGATGTTAGGCATACATTTCACGTAATCAAAATGTCTCAAAACCATCATTCATGTTATATGATCGAAAATTTCGCTAAGCTCATAATCATCACATATTAAATGAATTAAGAATTGAGAAAATTTAATTATTATTAACCCATAATAAACACATTTATATGGATTAATGTTAATCATATTAACAATTAATATTCTAACATCACAAAGACGCTGAAACCTCATGCAAAACATATTTGCAAAACAAAATATAAAACGTATTTATATCAAGTTTAAACAAAAGAACTAATCTTACAACATTAATTAATTACATAAAACATATATATATATATACACACACACACATGCGAACATGTAAAGACAAAATTCCCATCGTTAACATATTTAAAGCGTAAACTTATAATTAACAATTTAACAAATAAATTCTACCTCACAGATGAAACATATTTGTTTTCAAAACTTATTCATGTATCATTTTGTATTTACTAGGCATGCTGAGAATGATGCGTAATCATGGAGGAAATAAACTCAATAATTATCAAAATAAACAAACTGATTAAATAGATAACCTGATTTTAATCACATCACTAATCAAGGACCCCAATCTGATTAAATTAATTAAACTAATTAAACGGATTAAATAGACAACACCCAACCTTATAAACCCAAGGGACCTGCAACTCTCTATGAAATAAATTAAGGGCCAGGGCACTGAGCCCTCTTCTCTCTTTCTTCTCCTCCCTGCCTCTCGGGCTTTCCTCTACATCTCTTCTTCTCTCTTTCTTTACTTAAAAGAGAAGGAAGGAAAGACCCAACCAAGGCAGTCATGGAAACTGAGCACCACGCTTTGCTCTTATCGCCACCTTGCTTTTTCCGGTTGCCTACACGGTTGCCCATAGCCGCCGACGTCGACCTAAAAAGAAAACCATATGGTGAAACCGCCTCCCTTCTCCACAAAAAACAAAACCTATCTTTTCCGGTACTCCAACGCTGAATCCATCGTCACCATCACATAGAACGGCCAACGGTGAATACAACGGTGCCTAACACGCCCCCAACGCGCCACTAAGGCGGTGGCGCGTGTACCTCACACAACATCCGTTGGGCCTATTTTCGAGGCTTGGTACCGGGAATGGTAGATCAAGGTTCGTGGAGAGCGGATTGAGGAAGAAAAAGACCCTTTGCATCTCTGTCGGCAGCGCGTGACACTCACGGGCCACCCTCCCTCGGCGGCAGATGGGTATGTTTTTGAAAACTTATTTCTCTCACTTAATTGGGTGGGTTTTTGTCAATTGGTCACGATATGATTAGCAACAAAACGCACAGAATAAAGTTTCTAATACTGGGCATTCATGAGCAGACGAACTACCAACTAAAATATATTAGAGACTGCTTAAATTAAACACATTCAACCTAAATGATTCGGGAACAAAAACTAACAAGCTGGCTCTGATACCACTGTTGGCAAAACTTTAAAGGACATACCTCAGAACGGAAGCGAATTTATCGACTTGTTGCCTTTTGTTCTAGTAAGCGTGTTCTTCAAAATACCGGCGGCTACCAGAGTCCCGACAATAAACCACATCTTAAACCCATCAAAACTCTGATGGTGGTTTATGCGTTTTTTGTTTAGAGAGAAGGTATGCGTGGGAGAGTTGTCTCACAGTTGCTAACCTGTGTGCCTTCTTATTTATCCTCTTGGTAGTCTTTGTTATGTAACACTTAGATATATAACTGACTCCGTGAAAAATAGGCAGAAAATTAGCCCCATTAGAAGCCCTCATTAATTAGGGAATCTCAATGTGGCCACTCCATATATTTCAGTTATCAATATATATATATATTATATATATAATATATATATATATATATATATATATATATATATATATATATAATGTAATGCATGTATGTATGTATGTATGTATGTACCTATGTATGTATGCACACTTGTTTATATATATATATATATATATATATATATATATATATATATATATATATATATATATATATATATATATATCTGTGTGTGTGTGTGTGTGTTGTGTGTGTATGTGTGTGGTATCTATGTGTATGTGTGTGTGTGTGTGTGTGTGTGTGTGTGTGTATATATATATATATATATATATTCAGTACACAAATTATGAGTGGATTAGACAAAGAATCACATTGTGAAGTAATTCTAACAATTACAGGTTAAAAGAAATGATTAACTATGTGTAAAAAGTTAAAGAGGATGGTAATTGTGAGACGAATAGAGCACAATAGTTTGACATATAACGAACCTAAAAACTTTAGTTTTTTTAATCTCTACGTATATATCATATAGTATAAATGTAATAGATGCATATAAAACATCTCAATAATTTGAACTCCTAAAAGAATGTGGATGAATGAGAATTGATAACATTAACTATTTCGTGTGTAAATGTTCGTGGAGGATAAAATATTGGCATATATAAAGATATATGAATAAGAATTTAAAAAAATGCATTCTATCAAATATTCATAGGAATGACAATAAAAAATAATTATTTTAAAAAATTAAGTCAATCTTCTCTATTGTCATTCATGTTATTCACTCACATGCAAGAAACAATGAACAGGTGAATCTCATAAGTTTAGTAGCAAAAGAACCAAATTATGTATCCACAATGAAAATAGATAAGATTTCCTACATGAATTAAATAAACCTAAAAAAAGATAGTTTACAGAGTACCATATAAGTTTGATACGTTAGAGGATGAACCCAAATAACTAATTTCAAAGATAGCTAAATAAATAACATATATGTTTGATATATTTGGGGCAAATCTCACAAAGTTATTTAAAAGAATTGTGCTAAAAATTAGCTTCTTAATAGTCATGACAATTTAGTCAGGTATGCATGTATGTTAATGCATCCTTAGTTAAAAAAATTATAATTTTTATAAAAGAAGAAAAAAATTTTAGTATGAACACATTTTAAGGGCGCTATAATTGCATACACTAAACATATGTCATGTGTACGTGAACAAGGGGGAAAAAAATAGAATCAATCACCTATTGACATTTTTATAATTCATAGTGCAACCTATTTTACTTTATCTTTTCTTCTTTTTTTCCGATATTTTTGTTCTAGTTATCGTATTCTAGGTTCTTCGAGAAGCATTTTAATCTTCACTAAACATTATGGATGTGATTCTATTTTTGGTGAAGACTTCATAAGTGCATATTTAGGTTAAAAGTTCTTAGAGTAATAGTATGTAAATTATTCATTTACTACTTTTAGTTAATTTTTGATCTTCTCTAATAAATGGTGAATTAGTAAGAGTGTAATATTACCACTTTTCACAATGGATGATGAATACTCCATTCGTCCCATATTCATTATCAACAATATCATTCCTTTAGTCTCATATTATTGTTGAAATTTGCGTTTCAATAGCTTTAGTGTTTTACCATTGTTTTTGTTGTTTGAAAACTCCTTTCAACAATGTAAATGCATTTAATACTTATTTTTGCATATTTTCTAGAGATAAGGATGAATATGGGACAGAGGGAGTATATTTTGACAATGGTGAAAAATTGAATAAAGAATTTGGAAGAGCAATCTTAGAGAGAAGCCATAGAATTTCTCTCTAGAATTCACCTTATGAAAATCACTATTGAAATGATACAAAGCTGAGAAAAATATTCTGCACAATCTATACAAAGTTGTATATATACAAAACTAAATATAACAATCTGTTAGATGGCCTACCAAACTTCTAACAACTTGTTTAAGCTGGCATAGAGCTGGCTAACTGTCTGACTAACTCTAACACATCCCCTCAAGTTGGAGGGTGTGCAAGTGGATACCCCTAACTTGCTAAGGAGTTGTGAACCAAGTAGTCACTTGGTAAAAAGATTTGTCAATTGCTCAGTTGTCTTGGTGTGAGAGGGAGATATCAAGCCTTCATGAAGCTATTCTCTGACAAAGTGACAGTCTAACTCTATATGATTAGTTCTTTCATAAAAAATAGGATTTTTAGCTATGTATATGCCTACCAAACTATCACTTTTAACAGGTATAGTAGAAGAGGGGGAACCTACAACTTTGAAAGAACCCTCGTTAACCAGACAAGCTCAGCAGTAACTACTCTCATTGATCTATACTCTGCCTCTACAAAAGAAGGAGCAATAGTGGGTTGCTTTTTAGATTTTTAGGAAATGGGGCTGCCTCCCATCATTATAAAGAAACCACTAATAGATCTAAGCAACCATAAGCCCTTATGGAGGCTTCATGTAAATCTCCTCATCTAAGTCCCCATGGAGTAATGCATTGTTGGCATCTAATTGATAAATGGGCCAATGCTTCTTTACTGCAGTAGCTATGAGACTCCTAGTAGTGGTCATTTTAACCACAGGAGAAAAGTCTCAGTATAATCCATACCCTTTTTTGAGTAAACCCTTCGATGATCAATCTAGCCTTGCATCTTTCAATGCTCCCGTCATCCTTATACTTAATTTTTTAAACCCATTTACAGCTTATGGGTTTCTTACCTGTAGGTAATGGGACTAAATCCCAAGTATGATTAGCTTGCAAAGCATCAAACTACTTTTGCATGGATTCTTTCCACTGGGGTTTGGAAGCCGCCTCTTCATAAGAGGCAGGTTCAGTGTAAAAGTCCAGATACTGTAATAAGGTAGTTATGTCTGAAGGAGAATGTCCTTCACAAGATGTGGTAACATTACATCATATTAAGCTCAGTGAATTTAGACAACAAAATTGCATAAAATCTATATGTTGCGTCATAGCATGGCTGTAAATATGGTCTGACAAATAAGATGGTGTCTTATGGCCTCTAGTGGATCTCCAAACAGGCAAGTTTGGAGATGAAACCTCAGAGTGATGTTATGTTGAAGTAGAATTATAACTCTAAGTGTGAATTTTTGTCAAGGATTCTTGTGAGATGCGAATATGTTGATGGCAATCATCAGACCCAGAATAGGTATGATTAGGGAACAAAACCAGAGGTTTTGGATTGTTGTGGATGATGATAGGGAAGAACTGTCTCATAAAAAATAACATCTCTGGAGGTAAATACCTAATGGGTTTTAAGACTTAGTAGCTTGTAAGCCTTTTGCTCAAAGGGGTACCCCAAAAATATGCATGGAGTAGCTCGAGCTTGGAACTTATCCTTGCCTGATGTCAGTGTATATGCATAACAAAGACTACTAAATACCTTAAGATGATCATAACATGGCTTGGTTCCAAACAACAAATGAAAAGGACTCAAACCCTTGAGTACCTTGGAAAGGAATCTATTTATTAGGTAAGTGGCTATCAAAATATATTCTCCCCAATACTTCAAAGATAAGCCAAAATGAAAAAACAACCCTTGATGTTTCAAGTATATGTTTATGTTTCCTCTCAACTATACTATTTTGCTGTGGTATTCCCACACGACTGGTTTGGTGAATGATCCCTTTAAAGGAACAATATTGTATGACCTCTTTGTTCATGCCAAGTTCAAAAGCATTGTCTAATATCATGGTTTTGACTTTGGCATTGGATTGAGTAGCAGCCATTTCCAGAAAAGCTCTAATTAATGACATAGCATTATTTTTTGTTGGCAAGAGGTGTGTCCAAGTGGTCCTATTGTATTAACAACTATAGTCAAAAAATATCTAGATCCATTGCAATTTTAAACATGGTATGGTCCCCACAAATCAATATGAATCAACTCAAAAATGTGAGTAGAATGAATCTGGATATGGAGAAAAGGGAATCTGTGCTGCCTTGCTTTAGAGCAAACCAAACGCTACTTTATTACATCCTTTGATACATGATTGGATAACATTCCTAGTTGTTGTAATTTTACAAAACGCAAATGACCAAGTCTGACATACGAAATAGTGACATCATTATCACTCGTCTTAGTAGTGTAAACTAACTTTTGACAATCAGAAAAAGAATCTCAGAAACAACTATTGCCAGAAACTTCTTAACTTGACCTAGAATTGGACTGCATCAAGTAGAGCCCTGCATAAGTCTCACCAAGAACCTGAGGCCTCTTCACTGAAGGGGCCTGCATAATGCAACATTTAGGTGTAAAAATCACATAACATCCTTGCTGATTACAAAGTTTGTTGACTGATAGTAAGTCGTATCTAAAACTAGGAATATAGAGCACTCCATTAAAGCCAAGCTACAGCCAATCATAACAGTTCAAGTGTGTAACTGTCAACCTTTGTCCATTAGGTAAAATGACAGTGCTAGGTTTAAGAAGAGCCATAAGACTGGTGAATGAACTCTTATTATGGCACATATGATCACTTGCTCCAGTATCAATGATCCCAGCGTTATGCCAATTATCAATAAAAGAAAGCAAGCATAAGTTCTGAATATAATTAGAGGTATTTATACCCACAAAGCTTGTAAAAGCTATGGAACCTGAGTTATGATCAGGACCTTGGTGTGGTAAACTAACATTGTGCTTTCCTTGATTGAGCTGAACATTTTTCAGTAGAGTGGTTAGCTGAGAAGACCGTTCTTGTGTCAAGCCTGGGACTGCAAAGGTACCTTGGGGCCCTTAACCTTTAAACTCTAAAACTGAGCATCTACTTTCTTGATCATGGGATTGTGCTAAGGCTACTGTCATCACTCCACCTTTGAACTTATAATTCTATGGAAACCCATGAATCATGCAGCATTTGTCTATGGAGTGACCAGGCTTCTTATAATGGTTATAGAACAACCTAGGCTTCCTTTCTTTAGGTTTGTCAAATCTACTGCCATGATTAGCATCAAACCTTCCTTCTATCTTGTCCATTCTACCTTTATAAGACTAACATGGTTTATGCATCTTAACAGCAAGAGATGCAGAATCCTCAAGAAATTGACTAGTGGATCTAATCTCTCTTTGTTTTTCTTCCTGAATCAGCATATAATACACTTGGCTAATTGAAGGCAAATGACTCATCATAAGAATATTGCCTCTAATAGCATTATAGTCATCATTTAGTCCCATCAAGAACTACAATAACTTTTGATTTTGCTCTCTTTTAAGCATGTTTACCTCAGATGTACAAGTACATTCTGGAACTATATCAAGGTCACCCAATTCATCCCATAGACGCTTCACTTTAGTGAAGTATGAGGCTATATGACTCGTGTCTTGATTAATATTACACATCCCTTTCTGGACTTGATAGAGTTTGGCACTATTAATCTGTCCAAATCTCTCTTCTAATTCCACCCACATTTGCCTAACAGACTTAACATAAATGATACTATCTGCTTTATTTTTAGCCAAAACATTAAAAATCCAAAACATTACCATATCGCTACATTTGATCCATTTTTTCAGATGTAGCGAATTAGGCTGAGGCCATGTTAAGTGACATCAACAAAATACAACTTACTTTTAGTAGAGAGAGCAGTTGTATTGCTCTTTTCCATGATCCAAATCCATTTCCATCAAATGCTATTGATACCAACAATAATCCGAATGATCAGAAGAATGCAAAAAATAGGCCTCTGTAAGATCTTCAGTAGACATGTCATTGTTATTATTATTCTCAGCATTCGGTGTCACCACAGAAATGATCAAAATAAAAAAGAGGAATGGAAACAACAATAGATATCGAAGAATATAAAATCAATAGGATTGAAAATCTTCTGATCTTCTTGAAGATTTGCAGCAATACAAGATCTGAATCTCTGAAACTCAAGAGGTTAGGGCTAAATTGATTGGAGAATCTAGCTATTAATTGAAAAGAACGAATCAAAGGAATAATTTGATACGACTTGATTAAAATTGTTAAAGCAAAACAATTGAGTAAAAGACAATAGAATATTGAATGAGATTCAGAGATTCTTCTGCTCTAATACCATGTTGACAATGGTGAAAAATTGAATGAAGAATTTGGAAGAGCAATCTTAGAGAGAAGCCAGAGAATCTCTCTCTAGAATTCACATTATGAAAAACACTATTGAAATGATACAAAGTTGAGAAAGTTAATTGTGCACAAGCTATACAAAGCTGTATATATACAAAATTAAAAACAACAATCTGTTAGATGGCCTAACAAACTTCTAATAGCTTGTCTTAGTTGGCATTGAGCTGGCTAACTGTCTAAATAACTCTAACACACTATGTCTTTATTTTATTGAAAAAATTATCCAGCTCAATTTGTTGAGACATTGATTTTTGTTTTTCAGGACTTTGGTAGGGATACTTGATGACTATTTTGATGGATATTATACCCAAGATATGGTAGAGTCTCAGGTAACTTTATTTTTAAGAACATTTTTACAAGCATCTATCTGCACGCAAATGACAAATGAAATTTTTTTACAGGCATTTACTTAGAAGTTTTTCTTCTAGATCGCATATAGATTTAATGAAAAATTATAAAAGATTACTAGATAGGTTTGAAACCTATGCTCTACACAAACATATTTAAAAGCATAATATTAAGAGTTGTGAAGCGTTACAATATTCTATTTTCTCATAAAATTAATTGATTCGTTGCCCATTATCAAAAGATTAGGATATCAATTTTGATGCGCTCTGGGGCGCTAATAGTTTTCCAAATTGTTGGCATTTTTGTACAATGTGGCATTGCATTAAAATAAAAAAATCCCTCACATTTAGAAATAACAAAATTATTACCTTGAGACCATAATAATTCTATATTTTTAACAGCTTATTACCTTTGAAATTCAAAAGTAGGATAATAAGCTAGTGAAAAATTATGTTCCTAAGATAGTAATTAATTATTTTTCAGGATGTGAGGGATTATTCTTATTATAATGTGACTAGCTTTTGGTACCTATGTGATGCACATGATTTTTTTTAGCAATTACTAATTTTGACTATTTTTAGGAGATAATAATTGCAATTAGCAATGCAAATTTTAACTGATCATATTAAAAATGGAATATGGACGTAGCTAATAAAACTCTTTAAGGGGCTTAGCCCCTCTTCTGCACCAAAAAAAAAAATTAAAAATGGAATACGGTTAAATTGATTGTAAAATTTATAACGTGTACCATCATATTTTCGATATATTTCTTTGGGTTCGAATAATATCTTGATTATTTTGAATAACTTGTTTGTGATAAGCATACTCAAAGCCATATAACTTGTTAATAATATTATTATTTTATAACCTTTACTATTAATTTTGATAAAAAATTAAGAAAAAAGTGATTTGGCGTAAGATTAAGAGCTACCAAGTACTAGTTTGCTAATTAGATAGAGCAATCGCTTTTTGTCAGACGTACCGTTGATCCCAATACAATATATAAGTTAGTCATAAAATACTTAAATATTGATGAAAAATTTTATAATTTATTTAATGCATCAATGATAAATGGTAATTCTATTTTTTTTAATGGATAGTTTAGAAAAACATAACATAAAGATAACGGCTTTTTACTAAAATTCCAACAGCTGATTGAAATCTCTTACAATTATTTTGCATTTTATTCTTTTTACGTTATTAATATCTGGCAACAGTTTAGGATAGAGCAGGAAAAACAAGAATAGACATTTATTACATATTACTGATGACAACATAAATATGTCATTATTTTCTTTAAAAGTATAATATTTATAATTGTAATAAATTATTTAGGTTTGAATTCAGGTAAAGAGCAACCAAACCTCCCAATTGTTGTTATTTAGGTATAGGTTTCCCTTAGGCACTTTCTTTTTCATATATATATATATATATATATATATATATATATGCACATATACATATACATATATATATATATATATATATAAAATATATATGTGTATATGTACATATATACATATATATTTGTATACATATATACAAATACATATGTACAAAAAGTGTAAATAATTCTACATTCATGTTTCGGAGGATCGATGAGTCTTAACTCGCCAAACAAACATTTTCACTCTGCATAGCATATATTCACTCGATTTTGATAGCCTTAATCAAAAGTAATATAATCTTGGTAGCTCTCTCTCTCTCTTCTTATCTCTCTTTGTCGCTCTCTCTTTATATTATATATATATATATATATAATATAAGTATATTATATATATATATATAACACAAACACACAAACACATAAGTACATACATACACACAAATATATATGTGCATGTTTGTGTATAAATATACACACACGCATACACATAAACATATATGTATACATCTAACACACATGCATGCGTAGATATATGTGTACACACACCCATACACGCATAAATATATATACATACAAAAATATTATATATATATGTATATATATATATACGTGTACATATATATATATACATATATATATATACATATATATATATATATACACATATATA